>SNQJ01S0009271.1:0-10188 GCA_010110895.2 Picea sitchensis | reverse complement strand
TCCTTAACCCTAATGCTCCTTCATTTCCACCTCTTTCCTCTGCCACCTCTCCACTCTGCTCTGTCCCTCTGCTCTTGGCGTTGGTATTGGTCTGGTCGTGGCTTGTGAGTTTTTTGTTTGTAAAAGGTTTTAGGGTAATAGGTCCTGTATTAGCCTACGGTTCCTTTTTTTTTTTTTGGCTTGGTCCTTGGTCTCGGTGCTTGTTGTTTGTGGCTGGGTTCCTAGGATTTCTACCCCGTAATTTTAAATTGGCAGGGCCAACATTACAGGAAAGGTCTAGTGTTGTGGATTGGTCATTTGGCTGGCCGTATCAGACGCCCTGTGCCCCTGGTTGTGAGTTTCTATCTATCAGTATAATTACAATGGTTGTTGAGTAGTATCTTCTGGCATTAGATTGATAGATTTGGTTTATGGTTTTTTTTGTTGTTGTTTTTGTTTATTTTCTGTAGTCTAGTGGACGGGATCGATGATGGATATTTGTCTTAACCCCACCAAAACAGGGACTGGACGAAGCTGTTACTGTTAAACCCTCATCCCCGTGAAGTTGGAGGATCCTTTTTTGGTAAATCCCAAACGATCGTCTGGTGTTTACTGGAGAGGTGATAGCTTGGCGTAGGTGTGGGGTTTGATGAAAATGGGTGATGATGTACTTCCTCTATGTGGAAAAAAACCTGGCCATGTCTGAGATTTGTCTCGGTTGTACATAAACGCCTCCACCAGCCTGCCCTCTGTTGGTGTAACCATTGCTCATATTCTAAATTTGGATCTTCAAAGTCGATGGATGTATCATTCTGTGTAGATGTATCATTCCCTGGCACCATGCGTTCAACTAATTTGCGCTCCACCATTGGTACACAAAACCCAATTCGTGCTTGCATGTATCATAGTTTCTAGGGGAAACCCTAATTTGCAAAACCCTAATTTCGTCTACTCTCCGACAGGCATCACGCCAGTCGACTGGTCACCCATCGTCTACAGACCCTCCTCGTACTGGTGGTACACTCACCTTCCATAGAGGCCTTCTTCACAGTGTATACACTCACATTCTTGACAGTCGTATTCGAATTGTTTTCCTGGCATACTCTTGGCTTCCTGAATCAGGCGGAATAAAGAAAATAAGATATTTATCCATTTCCCAACGAAGTCACCTGAACTTCTCGATTTCAATTGCAAGTGACTTCGTTTTATTAGTCTCGCGGTTGTTTGTAAGAGTTCACAGTTTCTTGAGCGTAAGGATTGTCCTCAGACATTTGTTCCCACTGTTCTGTCCGGTTCCAAGTGTAACTAGAGAAAATTACAAAAGAAATATTCATTTCGGGCTCATTATCACGTGAATTTTTCAGATTTATCCCCTTAGTTTTATGGCAATTGATGTGTATACTTAATTAATCTCTTCCTTAATCGTGGCATAGCACTTGGTGCATGTTGTTTTGTGCGCTGGGATTTGTAAAGGATGCCCATTGTGGGCTCCTCTTATGGTTTGGTGTTTGGTTTCGAGTTTCGACTTGTGATGTGTTAGTAGTTGGCATTTGGCTTGGAGATTGGACCGTCAAGCCCAATATTTTACTAATTTTATTTACTGATGTGTAGTGTACTGCCTCCTCGTGGCTTGGGCACCTGGTCTTGGTTGCGAATTATGTAGACTTTGTGCTGGCTTGGTGTGTTGGCAGGGCAACTCTTACCAAGACTTTGCAGGTGCATGGAGGCTACTGGAATTCGAGCCGTGGCTGTTGGGATTCAAGACCAGACCCGTGGGGTATCTAGCCCAATAATGTCAAAATTATGTTTGGTGTTGGCGTGAAGATACTGCGTCGATTTCCTGCTCAAAGGGAAGTGTTCGTATCAGTGATATCTCCATCTCTTTGGTTAACATGGTAAAAGTGTTATGTGATGGTAATTATTATGGAGTAGAATCATGTTTCGCAATTAATTTCTTTCTACAGGATGTCGATGGCATTTGATATATCTACATTTCTTTTTCAAATATTTTACTCTCAATCTGTATGTAAATCGACAGCTCTAATATTAGCGTTCAACCAACTACTCTGGGTAAACTACATGTCCATTTTTATAGTGCCCTTTTAGATTTTAGTTTTATTGGTGTTATTTTTTTTAATTTGTTGATTTGATCATTAAATTTCATAATCTAAACCCCTCGTTGTTGATCAAAATTTTGTGTCGATAATGAGTAGCCAGTAAATCTTCTATTTAATGGTTGGAAATTCTAGAAAGTCGAGGTACTATTTTTCCTTGCAAGGTTGTGTTATTTGCACATTGCATGGTGAAGATTGATTATACTAATTTCACTTGAAGGATTGATGTTCCATATGTTACTTGATTATTGAGTTAGGCGATTGCAGATTTATTCTCATCAACGTGATGCATTTGATATTGTACCCTATGTCGCCAATAGATTTGTCCTCCATTGAATACCATAAGAATGGTTGTATTCCTAGAACAACTTCTTGCTTTTGTATTCTAGGTGACATGATTGAGGTTTGCGCATTACAGTTCAGTTGAAGAGTTACAGCTTGTGGGGGTTCCAAAGATTTGAGCCAGTTTGGACCTTGGAGGCTGTTGAGGGCTGCTCTGCGAAAGAACACATTTGGATCTGTGCATAAATATGTGGTAATGCTTTTTTTTTTTTTAAATAGGTTAAATGTATAAGTATATATATATATATATATATTACTCCATTTATATGCACATATTTTTTTTTAAAGTTTAAATAAATGTCTTTTACATAATGATTATTAAGTATCTAATATATAATGCTTATGTAAATATCTAATTAATATTTTTTACATAATGAAGTAAATTTTACATAATGATTATTAAGTATCTAATATATAATGCTTATGTAAATATCTAATTAATATTTTTTTTTTACATAATGAAGTAAAATTAATTATATAATTAATTGTCTTTTACATATTGATCTGCATCTAATAGATATTAGTGGGTTTGGCTTGCAGGAGGTGGAGCTGGAGCTCGTGGCTTGGCCCTCAAGCCCAAATTTATATTTACCCTTATATATTTATTTAGGGATTTACTATAACTAAATAGGAGTGTTTAAATTTCTGGGTGTGGTTTATTTAAATTTCTAGGTGGGTAGGTAGGCCCTTGGTTCCAGATTTTGAACCAGGGCTCTGATACCATGTGTAGAGACCCTACTTAATTAAATACAAAGATTTAACACAATTAACATATATTTCCTTTCTCTATACGTAAATTATTCATTCATATATTACAAGCATAAATATTCTGCAGGAATTCAAATCTATTTACAGCATGAAAATAACTTAACATAATAAAATTTAATTACCTCTTCCTGATGCTAATTTCTCCATTGACCTGGTTGTCCAGCCTGCTACTTTGCTGCTCCCTGATGCACTGACCAACTCTTCCCAAACCGACTAAACTCCCAGCCAGCTAGGAGAAACATGTCCGGCTCCCTAGCTCCAGGAAACCAAAAGGAATCCTAGCCCCCGTGCCCAAAACCCCTAGCAACCTGGTGCCCCCTGCAATGATACTCAAAGACTGCAGAACTCCACCACATAACCAAAAAATCCAAGAAAAGAAACCAAAACTCTCTTCCCCCTACAAAATGCTTCCCTTCCCCAAAATGATGATCCTTCCCCCCGTAAGACTCCTCCCGTCATATCCCCCTTTCATCGACTCTCTTCCCCCTCATTAATTTCCTTATCCCTCCTTTATTACCTTATCCCTTTATTTATTATCCTATCCCCTTATTTATTATCTTATCCCCTCCATTTAATGTTTCTTATCCCCTCCGTATACGTAAGTATTTAATAAATTAAATTATTAACCCCTTTAACTTCTTACCCATGTCATTGAATGTGATATGTAATTAATTAATTAATCAAAAGTTATAAACAATTAATTCATAAATACATATTTAATTAATATTATTAATGCTAATCAATATTTAATTAAAAACATATTAGGACAATTAATTATAATTAATAATCCCTATACATCTATTTAAGCAGGGTTGTTACAATACGTCTCTACCCTGGAAAAAAATTTAACCCACAATTTATGCTGAGGAAAGTGCTCTGATACCACTTGTAATATACCAGATATAAAAAGTATGCAGAACATAAATAAAATGCTAGAAATGGCAGAATAACAACAATATAACCAGAACAATCACCACAATAACACTGAAATGATATAAGAATAACAATAGAAATAACACTTTGATTTTGAGAGCAATGTTCATGGGTCTCTTCGAAGGGGAAACCTCCAGTCGAGCAGATCTCTATTACAATAATATCCAAGCTAGGGTTCTCATACCCTCGAATCCTATTTATACTAAATATGTCTATCAAAAGAAGCATCTATAGGAAGATCCTTCTAGAAGCAGAAGATTCTATTAGGTATTCTTATATTGAACTTATTCTATTTGATTGCAAGGCCTTATTAATATTTACCTTTATTACATCCGAATATATTGTTCTACCTATGTGCGGGTTAGGACCCTAACAGTCCCTGGCAGGTACAATCATTCAAAGAAGTACTATACCTATGGTGAAACAATCACTTGACTTACAAGGCATGTCTTGACCTCTAGGGAATTCACTTCCATTTCTCTCCATCTCCATATCAATCACCCTAGGGTCACTAGGATCACCTCTCTAGAGTGACCTAGTCACCATTGAAGTGAGAGACCTACATTGAGGTGACATTGGGTGTAATATTCCCAATTTTTAGCACTTGATTTGTGGTTGGGTCGAGATTTTACCAACCTACAACTTTCTCTATAACAATCATTATCATCATCGCCATCATCACCATCATCATATCATCATCTTCATTATCATCATTATTGTCATCGTCATCATCATCATCATCATCATCATCATCATCATCATCGTCATCGTCATCATCATCATCATCATTGTCATTGTCATGGACATCATCATAATCATCGCCATCATAATTGTCATAGTTTTCATCATCATCATCATCGTTATCCTCATGGTCATTGTTTCGTCGTCGTCATACTCAATGTTGAAGTCATCATCATCATCATTGTCATGGTTATCATCATCTTTTTCATTGTCATTGTCATCATCATTGTCATTTCCATTGTCATGATCATCATCATATCGTCATCGTCATCATAGGGGGCTAATAGAGATACATTAGAGGTTTGTAGTGTTAGGGGTAATGATTAATATGTTAGGGGTAATGATTAATATATGGATTAAGTGTTATAATGATTAAGGGTTATAATTAATAGGTTTGGAGTTATAATTATTAAAGGTTATAGGGTTTATGGGGTTATACTAGTTATGTGTTATATGGTTTTGGTGTATGGATATGTTATGGTTATTGGTTAGGGGTATGTTATGGTAAATTTTCCCCTACAGACAGGTGAAACCCCCCTTGGATCAAGACCCCTTCTTTGGTCCAAGACAAAAGGAAAACAAATGGTAACTAATTTCCACTTAGACCCATTTCAAAAAATAGAATAATAAGTAAGAGATATATGACTCACCTTTTCACGATGGTTGTCCTCACTGCTCCAACCTTTTACCTTGATGTACAAGCTCCTAGGCCTAATATAAGACCTGTAATGAACAAAGAGGAATATCCTTCTTCTACTCTATATTGTTAGATGAAAATGGATCTATTTACGATGACTTTAACAACAATAAACATGTATGTGTTTGAAGGAATAGACATGAGAGGAATAGGCTGAGTTTATATTAATGGAAAGCCAATAAAACAAAAAAATTACAATCATAAGTTCAACGTTGCAACAACTCCTCCTAGCTTCCCGTTCTAGCCCCTTGGATTTCACACAATCATAAGTATGATACTCTTCTTTCTCCTTCTTTTCTCCCAAGTATTACCTTATTTATATAGGATCTTTAGGCATCATAACCATATGATAGTTTTTAGGAGAGGATGGGGTCAAGAGAGGATTTGGCTCCACCATCAAGATTGGACTTTCCTTGAGTAGGAAATGACTCAAACCAATCCCTTAACCAATTGCTAACTCTTTGAAAAAATCCCCAAAACATGGCTTGACGCTTGCAACCACTTCATCACCCCCCCATAACTAAGTAAGGAGTGATACTATCTCTCCCCAGTAGGTGTGAAAGGAGCAATGAAGGGGTTTCACTTCCCTTCTATGATTGATAAAGGAGATATGATGCTCAAAAGGGGCCAAAATATAAAGGGAATAGTGGTATTTTGACCTCCAATTGATGGGTTTGTCTTCTAACTTGTCTAGGGAATAGGGCATGCATTTTATCATGGTGTCGAAGTTATGACACTTAGCAAAGTGACACATTTATGTGTATAATAGATGTGGCACTTGATAACATGACACTTGCGACACTTTTGAAACTTAAGTGTGACATTTGGTAGTGTGACACTTAGGTGTGTAACAGATTCCCCCTAAAG
This sequence comes from Picea sitchensis, assembly GCA_010110895.2. Lineage (NCBI taxonomy): Eukaryota > Viridiplantae > Streptophyta > Pinopsida > Pinales > Pinaceae > Picea > Picea sitchensis. Next base: position 3,747 of record SNQJ01S0009271.1, on the reverse strand, counting down.
TGTGAAGTCAGAAGAGAAGTTGATGGCTGAAACACTTTACAAAAATATGTGTGAGAGGGTGTTGGGATAGGAGATCCAAGCGGAAAATACAAACAAACATCAATCAATATGTATATATCATTCCTGAGGTAGGCATACCCATGCTCATAATACAATGATTCAAAACTTGGCCTCCAACCAATATGCTGCAAATCCATGAAATCACCGACTAAGAACATGGCCACCAAAGAAACAATGTGGATCCATATCTCCATGACTCAATTAAGTCTCAACCATGAAAGAATACATAGTGGATCTACAATATGACAAAACATAGCCATAGATCAATACAAAGTGGATCTATGTGACAATATACATATTAGTAAGATTGCCAGCATGATGACCATACTGGAATATTCTAAGTACTCAAATAGTCTCCATTGCAACCTGGGTCCCTGAGGAGTTCCTTGAGTCTTCATCCCGATCTTGAAATGGTATGCATCTATCCATGTGAATATATGTGCTGATGTCAAACATGGTATAAACCACTTGATTATTGATCATTGATGTATACCATTAACAAGTGCAAGGGAAATCACCAATGATGAAAATGACTCCCAAGGTACCCTAGTACATTAGAGCGAATGTGAATAAATAAGATGAATTAGAACATCTATGGAATCATTCGATCATAGGAAAATGATGTAAACCTACTTTTGAAAGCGAGAAAACTTTCCATTGAGGCATGTAGGTTCCAAGGTACTAACTGGTTTCTAAGTCTAGTTCCTAGAAAATGTGTTGAAGTCGACATGAATAGACTCATCGAAGGAGGGCCATGATGTTTCCCCCATCATTGACATGAAACTAACAGAGGAAAGTGTTGTAAATTGATGGATTAAATGAGCATAGACTAACAAGAGGATGAAGGTTGGTAATACTGCAGAGTGATTGATTTGGGATAAGACTTCCCTTGAAAATTTTGAGGCACGAAAAATGACTTGGCAACATTGACTCGATGAGAGATGGACCAAAACACAGTGCGACGATGATTGGGGCACTCTTTGGGTGAGCTGAAGAAGTATAATGACTCATAGGATTGGTATGACTTAGAGACAAGAAAATTACCCAACTGTAAGACAAGACACATACATGTGCCATGTACAAGGGAGACAACAAACAACTGTCATAATTCTTTTCGAAACTTGACTCGCTTCCCTCAAATTTACCCCCACCATGAATGACGAGTACCTCTTTTTTTTTAACGAGATTGATGAGGATAACATATGCTCGGTATAACTCATCTTCGATGAGTCCCTCATCACATGTTTAAATAACATGAAGAAGGAGAGGTTTGGTCCCATATGGGTCCTTCAATGTATAATTTTACAAGCCCAGAGAAGATAAACTCATGGTATTTTCATGTTTAGAGAGTTTGAAAATATCTTAAAGATGACTCCATGGATGTTCTTCTTCATAAAATTAGTCCCCCAAGACTGAAAAAGTGTAAAACAATACAAGGGAGAACTCTTCTAGTCGAGAATGAATAGAGTGTTCCTTTTCATAGTTAGTCTTACGAGATTGAAAAAGGGGTAAAATACCACTCGAAAGATGACTCTTCATGGTTTAACGATCTAGAATAATGATGAAGTATTCTCACATGATCAAGGTCATTGGAAAGAAAAGATCTTGCCTCTTATAGCCCTGCACAAGTAGAAGGTAACTTGATGAAACTAGGTCATAAATCTCCATGAATAACTTTAAATAGAGTTCAAACTCAAAGAAATAACTTGAAAACAAGGAACAAGACAGTGTGAACATGGCCAAAAGAACTAGATCCAAATGGATTAAAACACAAGTGGTGAAAAAAATACCTATCTCATTTTACCTCTTGCTTGTCTTGTTGAGAATTTACCTCTTTTAGGGCCAGTCTTGGAGCATTGATTACAGTCTCTCAATTTCTCTCTTGGATTTGTAAAATCCAAGACTCCACCTGACCTACACACACATTGCATGACTCTGTGCTCTGCTAGCACTCTTTGCCTATAAAAACACAATTTGAATCTCCTCTGAGGGTTCTGAGATGAAACACATAACCTGGTCGATGCACTCCTTGCGAACCCTCCACTGTACTCTTTGGAGGAGTTCTCAAAAAGAGAAACAACTAAAACTCATTCACCCCTTATCCAGAATTCAAACATTCAACATAGAATTCTAGAGCATACACACACACATTGGCATTGAAATAGAATGCACACAGAGAATGAAAACAAGCCTGCAACATACCGTTTAACAGGTGGTTCCAACAACCATAACAAACACATAGATTGGAATCAAAACTTTCTTCTATTAAATCCAGTGCTCCTGTACATGGCCAATAGCAACTAAAATGAATAAAATTCTATGTCCTCCTATATTCCTCTCTGCATCTNGCTCTACAACTTATGAATTCTGAATTATGTTACAATGATACAAGGGTTGAGGGTTTCTATCATCCGTTTTCCCTCCTACCTCCTACGCTTCTAAAACTGTTTAATCTATTAAATTAAATCTACCTACTTGCATTCATTATGCATAAATGCCTCTACATTCGACAGATGAGAGCAATGCTCAAGATCTATTTGCAATCTCCAAAACACAAAGGTAAGTATGCTTCCCTAGCTATTACATTAATGTCCATTCATTAATCTTCAAAACAATTCAAAATGTGCACTGGTTCTTTTTCATCTGTCTCCTTTGGTTAGGCACGTGTCTTTGGCTTTATAGGATGCTCCTGCATCACTATCTCCCTATACATCACTCTAATGGAGTGATAGGTGTTTTTCCTTGGATTTTTTTTTTAATATTTGGTCAAAAAATACTTGAATTAAGATCAAATTTTGTCTAATGGTTCTTCTTGTTATGTGCATGAATAATTGGAACAAAATGGTCGAGTGGAAAGAGTGGGAACATGAGATTGAGGACATGGATTCTCTTCATGACCTGAAGACCATGGACGTGTTGAGAAATTGTAGGTTACTCAAGTTTTTTAGAACTCAAAGCATGAGGAAACATGTGCTTCTCCTAGTGCATTTGATTGGTATGTGTGATGCCAACGATCACATTTTCCATGTAGGTCCCCATACTCTTGACATATATATGGAGGATGTTTATTTATTGATAGGTATCTCTAAGTGAGAGGCACCCATCAGTATAGATAGTCATCGGGGTACCACGACGTCAACCGATGAGTACATTGCTCAGTATTGCAGACAGGGTATTTGAAAGAGTAGTGGAAAAATTCCAATGAAAGACATTCTAGATCGTCCACTGCACATGATCCTTTTTACCAGCACGAAGCTAGAGAGGAATATAAGAGCACATTTGGCTTCAAAATATCAGATGGTGTATGTAATTGACTGTCTTGATCCAAGAGTTTTCAATTGATGTGGGGGTGTATTGATTAATTTGAAAGACCAACTCACCAAGTGTAGGATAGAGAAGAAAAAACATTTTGGGTACAATTCTTTCCTGGTGTCATTCTTCCTAGAACATGTTCCTTTAATGTGCCTATGTATATATATGCCCATTTTTCCTTCAACTGAGCCAAGGATGGGATGTTGAACTAGCCTTATGTTTCGGTTGGCGGGTGGTCCTCAAACTATTTATTTTGATGCTGGATTTTTCGCATGGTGGGATAACCATATTCCCATGATTGAGGACTTCCCATACCTTGGGATAAACTTCAGAGGATATATTGATCTCGTGCTTCCAGAGGGAGCACAGTGGGAT
>SNQJ01S0009270.1:211853-261561 GCA_010110895.2 Picea sitchensis | reverse complement strand
ACTGTTATCTCAACTATAGTCATCAACTTGTCATGTGTACCTTTTAATCTTGATTAACCAAACCTGGAGCCTTGTCCTCAAGAATGAGTGCTTTCTTTTATTCTAGGTCTCCTTCACTCAAGTGACGAGTTCTTTCTTCAACCTGTCTATTTTACTAAGACAACACGCTATCTGGACAGAAGGTTAGGTTAGAGAATAAACTCTATGATGAACTTTTAATCCTTCTAATAATTTGATCATAGCTTCAACATGCAACATTGATCAAGATAATGTTATGACAAATAGATGCATATCAGAATAATCACACCTGGGGTGCATCATTCCTCTGAATGTGTCAGATCTTGAGATCCTTCTGAATCTATGGCAAGAGATCCCTTCTCCTACAAATACTCTTTAGTGTTTAACCATTAAACATATGTAAGTACATACCTCTGATATCATTTACAAGTAGTGGCTCCATCTGGTAGCGGCGGTAATCATTGCCAACTCTTAAGAAAACTTCAAGGGTGATTGCAACTGGTTCTATGGCTGCAAATGCAACTGGTACTGCAACTACAACTGGTTCTGAGACTGCAACTACAACTGCAACTGCAACTTAGGGTTTTATGAGGAAACCCTAATTTTTCATACTTTGAATTTTGAAATTCTGATCCAGGGGATAGATGTGCTCAGTTGAGGTGAGTATGTTGGTGTAGTCAGAATTTTGAAAAACCAACTTTTATCCCCTCAAACTTGATTTGCAGATTTTTGGACTGGTGCTTCTAGTTTTCTAGTACTTCTGGTACTCTGGTACTTCTGGTACTTCTAGTACTCTGGTTTTCTGGTTTTCTGGTACTTTGTGAAACTAGGGTTTCACTTTTTGGGAGATCTAGCCACTGAAAAGGTACGTTGATGGTGCCAAAATGATCCTTGGGGGAGGGTGCAACTTTCTAGGTGGTTTTGGAGCTGAAAAGCTTCACTTTTGAAACACCCTAATTTGTAGGTACAACAACAGTGACATTTTTCTCTTGTGAAATATGCTTCCTTCAGGTTGGTTCTGAAACCATGTTAATGTTTATGCCATTATTATATTTCTTTGCATTTCAATAGATAATAGCAACATAAGAACAAGATCACTATTCTAAAATCGAAAGTCCTCTCCAAGATATGCACCACTCTCTCTCTCTCCTTTGTCGGTAATAGATCAGAACTTGGCTCTCAAATTGAGCAAGTGAGTTGTGATCAAATGAGGCAGTAGCCTCCTTTATTTATACAAGTTCTATCACATGTGAAGTGTCTCTTCACTGGCAGGGTCGACTTCTCAATCTGGGTGGGTAAACCCACCTTTATTATATTTCTGGGTCTCTTAATTAACTATTGGGGCCGACTTCTTATTCTTCCTATTACAATTGTCTTTTGACCAATCCGCAAAAGGGGATTTGGTCCTACTACAATATCGGACATGATCAATCCACAATGGGGATTTATCCTATGAATAAAATATCAATAATAATAAGAATACTCTTTGCAGTTACATTATTTCAACAAAAAGAAGGGCGTTGATATCCATAGGTCTTTTAACGCTAAGGCAATGATCGTAGATCAGTCTCTCGGGTGAATGTTCAAGCGAGGACTGATGAGTTGGCGACGAAGGGAAAAACAAACAATAGGGTCACAAATCAACACCACAATGCAGTCATGACATGCGGGAATATGAAGGCCATGGGAGTCAACAACCATCGAGCTAAGCTAAGGAAGGTTTCAGTCACCAATTTAAATAAATCATCTTACTTTTCCATTAAAAAGCAGATCCAAGCATAAGTCCTAATACATTCTACCATACAAAAATGAAGAGAGTGTATCGTTGCCTAATCGCCCGCTCTGAATGACGTCCTGTGCGCTCCTTGCAACTCCTTCTCGTCGATCGTCAAGACTTCACCAGTACCTCCCAACCAATGCTAGGGGTACTCTTCTTCCCCCTTATCCCCCCGAGCCACAAAGGGGCCACACACACTATCTACAGATTTTGACTAGCTCCCAACTCGCCTTGCAAGGCCAAGCTACCACTCCTCTCTGAGCTGGGTATCCAAACTCCTACAATTAAATCAGTCAAGTAGATATTTTTGCAGCGTAACGTTACACAAACAGAGGATCCCACCCCATTCATCCTTCTCCCTCCTTCATTATATAGAGTTTCCAAATTCCTTTCTTTCCTAAAATCTAATTCAATTAAAAAAATTTAAAATAAATTTCTAAAAATTCTTCTCCGTACAAGTGTTCCCCATCCCCTACATTCCTCCATTATTTAATCTCTTTAATTAGTTAATCATCTTATTTCCCTCACCCACCTAGAGTTACTCCTAGAATCACTCCTAGATGTCCCCAAATTCCCTTACAGGTTTTAAAGGCTTTCCCTATTATTAAATTGCTAATTCAGTTTAAATTAGAAATCTCTTAAATGGTAGATTCTTTACTAAGTTGACTTTCCGCTTTTTCCCTTAAGTTCCCCTTTTTCCCTTTTTATGTTTACCTCTTTTCCTAGTTTCCTAATATTTAGATTTTCCCTCTTTCCCCTTTTTACTTAAAACTAAAAAGGAAGGTGTGGAAATTAACGATTTTTCCCTTTTCTTATTTAATTAGTATATTTTAATTTATGAAGATAATAAAACAATTAATTCCCTTTTTAAATTTTAATCCAACATATTTTTTTTTGAAACAATTTATTTCTTACTCCCTTCATGTTATAAGATTCAACGAAGATCATAATTATTATTCATGTGGTATTTATTATTATTATTATTATTATTATTATTATTTTGTTTTGAGAGAATTTTTTTTACCACTAGCATAGTTTAGACCTAGACCTTAATTTTCGTGATGGGCGACATCTTATTAGCAAAAAGTTTTTAAAAATCTTATCACATTGTTCATCCTAAGGCTGTCTAGGTTCAATCCTTTATCAATAACAACACGATGTGCCCTTCGGGTTGCACTAGGTGCTCCAAGGATGCCACTCGCCTCATCTGTTCAATTGCACGACGTGCCCTTTAGGATGCACTACGTGATCCAAGGGTGTCACTTGCCTCTTTCCATTTTTCTACGCGATGTGCCCTTCAGGGTGCACCACATGCTCCAAGGGTGCCACTTGCCTCTTGAATGACTTGGTAGACATAAATAACCCCTGGAGTCAATACTCCGCTAGGTGAACTTGTGGGAGAATAAGGGCCTCTAAGGAATAAGTCCCCCGTCTTATTGGGTGCCCTTTAGAATCATCATGACTGATTTTCATAGTCTTCGCTCACAACATTGTGGGTCCTCTCGAAATAGGTAATCATTAACCTATGGTTCGAGCCACGATGGGAGTGCTAGTAGGTTGTGGCAGGGATGTTTTCCACACCTCTCCCTTAACATATTTGGTAGTTGTGCGTGACCCCTTTACTCCACATGTGAGTCTGGTTGGCAAGCTATCATCAGCCTGCATCATCAATGAATCATGTTAAAACATATCCATATCACATCATCTAATCAGAAGCACTAAAATCATAGTGAAACAATCAAACACCAATGGTACACTCCCCAACTCGATCCAGATTCCAAGGGGTTCCATCAATGCCTCGACATCCTCTAGGTCCATAATCCCATAGACAGTAAAACTGAGTCAATAGCACCTGTCTATGTCGAGGCGGAAAAACAACATGTCATCATCCCATAATGCCTCATAATCAAAATCAAAAGTTTTAATAGCATAGTAATCCGGATCACTTGCGAGCAAGTGTCCTCAAAGAATAAGTTTGTTCAGTGTGCCAGAGCGGGATGTTACATACACCCCGTCTTGGTATGAACTTCATCCCGAAGTTTCATAGTAAAAAAAAATCTGAAATAAGTTTATCACAGTATAATAAGTCTATCTATCATAAAAATCGAAACTGCTGACGCATATCATATGCATCCTCCCAGGTCGTCGAGGGAGGACTAGTTGTCCCACTGGACCTTGACCTAATCTACTATTCGATGTTGTAGTTGTCGAATGCGATGATCCAGGATGCGTATCAGCTCAGCTGAGAGTGCCCCCATCATCCGACACTTTCCAGGTGTTCAAGTCCAAACATGTGTAGGATCACTAAACAAAATGTCTCAAACGGAGACGTGAAATACATTGAACAAAACACCTCAAGAATCAGGCAAGGCTAGTCAATATCTCAGCAGCCACACCAAGGCCATGGGCCTCTCCTCTCCACAATATCGTAGGTTACCATTAACCTAGGATATAGTTTAGCCCCTTTTTCCAACTGGATCAAACTCTTATGTAGTTTCAATCACAAGAATACTCGATTGCCACATCGTAACTATGGTCGACAGGATGCACATTGACATAACTCTTTTGTTGATCCAGTGCTTCCTGGATCCTTTGTTTTATTGTTTGCATTTTCTCTTTCATCTCTTGGATTGCTTTTGGTCCCACCAGGAACCTATCCTCCAGCTGAACCCAACTCAAAGGCGTCTGACATGGTCACCTGTAAAGAAACATGAAAGGCACCATCTTAATGGTGCTCTGGTAACTGTTGTTGTAAGCGAACTCAACCAGTGGAAAGAATTCTTCCCAACCCTTTTGTTGGTCCATCACATACATGTGCAACATGTCCTCCAAGCTTTGGTTTGTTCATTTAATCTGCCCGTCAGTCTCCAGGTGATACGTAGTACTAAAGTTAAGTTGGGTTCCCAAGGCCTCTTGGAAACTCATCCCAAATCGTCCAGTAAACATTGATCCTTGATTGGATATAATCCTCTTAGGCACACCATGTGGCCTCACAATATCACTGAAGAAAACTCTAGCTATGTCAGGTGCCTGATACGTCGTATGCATAGGAACAAATTGAGCACTCTTCGTTAGAGTGTCTACTACTACGAAAATCGAGTCATGTCTCCTTTCCCTCAGTGGAAATTCAACAATTAAATCCATCGAAATAACCTCCCATTTTGATTCCAAAATAGCGTGTGGTTGTAGTAATCATGTTGGGTGTCTATGTTCAACCTTTACCTACTGACATTATAGACATCTGGCCACATAGTTGACTATGTCTACCTTCATTCCCTTCCATAATAATAAGGGTTTAAGGTCTGCCCTCATCTTGGTGACTCTCGGGTGATCCATGTAAACTTCTCTATGAGCCTCGCTCAGGATTAGGATCCTCAAATCGTCATTCGGCGGTACGTAGATACGATTTTTAAACCTCAATAATCCATCGCTATCAAATGAAAATACTTCAAATCATGGTACCATCATTGTGTTTTGTCCGATAAAACCCTCGACCTCTTTGTACCAGTCATTGTCATGCTGCAAAGTTAGAATCTTTTCACGTAGATTCGTCTGAAGCGGCAGGACCGAAAATATGTGTTGTCTCTAACTCAATGCATCCGCCACTCGGTTCATTGTTCCTTTTATGTAATTAATCTCGAATTCATACTCGCTAAGAAATTATGATCAACGTCATTGTCGAGCGTTCAGGTTGCTTTGCGTAAAGATGTGTTGTAGTCCACAGTGGTCACTGTTTAGTTCAATTTTTTTTCCAACAAGGTAGTGTCTCCAAACCTTCAAGTAATATTCGATGGCTAACAACTCCAAATCGTGCATCACATAGTTCTCCTCATGCCTTCTAAGTTTCCTCGAGATGTAAGTGATCACTCATTCGTTTTGCATCAAGAATTCGCTTAAGCCTTCCTTGGATGCGTCAGTGCATACCAAGAACTCCACGTCCATGTCAGGGACCCTTAGTATCGGTGTTGTTGTCAACAATTTCTTGAGCCTCTGAAATTCTTTCGCACATTTCTCGGTCCAAACAAACTTCTTGTTATTCTTATAGAACTCCATGATTGGACTTGATATCTTCGCAAACCCCTTGATGAATTGTCGATAGTATCCTTCTAAACCCATGAAGCTACGCACTTCCGGGACATTCGTCGGTGCAGGCCATTCCATAATAGCCTCGACCTTGGCTGGATCCACAACGATACCTTTGCCTGAGATGACATGACCTAAGTAGTGAATCTTCAATTGATAAAATGAGCATTTGGACAACTTCCCATACAATTTGTGCTCTGACATACACTGTAGTACCAAGCGCAAGTGCTCGTCATGCTCCTCCATCATTCGAGAGAAGATCAAATATAGTCAATGAATACTTGGACGAACTTGTCCAAGTACTCATGAAACACCTCGTTCATCAACCTCATAAATACCCCTGGGGCGCTTGTCAGTCCAAATGGTAAAACAGTAAACTCATAATGTCCAAACGTCATCTTAAAGGTGGTCTTAGGGACATCATCCTCCTTGATCTGTAACTGGTGATACCGTGATCGCAAATCGATCTTTGAGAACACCGTTGCACCATTCATTAGATCAAACAGATCATCAATCCTCGACAATAGATATTGATTCTTGATCGTTGCCTTGTTCAATTGACGGTAGTCAATGTAGAGCCTCCACGACCCATCCTTCCTTCGTATGAAAATAATAGGTGCACCCCATGGAGACATGCTTGGACATATCAGTCCCAGGCCCAACAACTCCTTCAGTTGCAATTTCAACTCTTGTAACTCTAGGGTTGACATCTGATAAGGCCTCCTTGATATTGGTTCAGTCCCCGGTTTTGGGTCTATGGTAAACTCCAATTCCCTCTCTGGTGGAATCCCAAGTAACTCCTCTGGAAATATGTCTACAAACTCTCTCACCATCGGAAGGTGTTATATACCTTCTTCTACTCCCTTCTCATTTAACGCAAGGATCACATAAAGCTTACATCCCTTGCGCATTCTCTTCTGAAGATGGAAGGAAGAAAATGAACCTCAGGGAGATTCCCTAGTTTCGTCCTATAATCACATGTCTCTGTCCCTCATCATTGACCAAGATCAACCATTTCATCTTGCAATTGAGTATCGCCTCATGCGATTCCAACCAGTCCATACCCATCATGACATCATAAGATCCTAGGATCATGATGTACAGGTTGGCCCTTGTGACAAACTCTCCTAGGTTAAGGACACAGCCCATAACCTTTCCTCCAACCTTGCGTTTGGCTCCAGAGGCCATCTCTACGAAGAAAAAATCATCCTATTCGACTACCTTTACCTTAATCCTTTTTAGCGCCGAAGGAGAAATGAAACTATTTGTAGCACCAGGATCTATCAAAATACTAAGGGTCTGGTTAGCGACGATACTTGTCGTCTCAAGCACAGTCGACTGATTCTCTGCATGGCAGTTATTCATTGCTTCATGAATCCGATGGACCTTGCCCATATATCCCACGATAGTGGGTGCAGCTGATCCAGAATCTCTAGTCCTCTACACAAGGCAGTCATGCTGGTAGAGTGGCTCCCCACATGTCCAACAACCCTTCTTCGGTCTAGTACTCCTGGTACCTGAAGTCAAAGATGAATTCTAACAATAAGGCCAAACTCGAACTTCTTGACCTTAAGTTTCTGGGTAACTTGGTGTGGAGCATATCAAAGCAGCTCCAAAACGAGCCTCTTACTCGGGCACTGTACGACTACCTCGTTGTAAGGCGTCAAACTTATTGAGATGACGCTCAATGAATTTCTTAGAAATATACCGCTCTTGGAACTGTTCCCATGACACATCATCTATGGTCATGTTCAAAAGTGGTAGGAGCATCTTCTTCCATAGAGGAGCGTTCCCTGTCAGTTGAAAGATAACCATGCAGACCTTCAATTTGGAAGTCATAATCGTGAAGCGCTACGCCTTGCTCCACAACCGAACCTTGACGACATAGTCATCCACGACACTTATGGAATCGAGAACTTAACTCTCTCGAGTTCTCGATGGATGCTAACGGTACTAGCTAGGGTGCATTGTGGACCCTCATGGGTACAGGTGCTCTGGCCTCATCTAAGTACTGATGGTGAATCAAGGCCTTTGAAATTACTTGGAAGGGCCTTGTCAAACCATCATAATCCTTTACTACAAGCGAATCCAGCCCAAGGACTTGTTCCTCCCCTTGGGGTCAGACTTTGAGGGTGCGAAACTTCTGGAGGCATCACACTTCCATCCATGATACCTCGCCATGAATCTGTATGGTGTCATCTAATAGTGATTATCACAAGGACAAGTTAAAGTTTTAAATAGCGTTAGGTTAAGACTCAAGGGTTTGCTACAGTGGAAAGCATGGCGATCCACAGTCACAGGGTTGAACCCACTCTGATACCACATGTAAGAACCCCATCGTCATGACTAAAAAGCTATGCAGAAGATGGAAAAAAAAAAAATTGTACTTTTTATTTGTGACTGGTGGAAAGGGAAACTTCTCAAGCTTGCAAGTTATGAGAATCCTAGAGTTGGGTATTTCCCTTCAATATTATATTTATCTTTATTTATTTTAATATATATATATTTTTATTTTGGGGTCCAGAAGTTTTCTAGTGTAACTACCCATGAGAAGGGAGAGTACCTGAACATTTTGCATAAGTGAAACAACTTATCCTCCATCTACATTCTGGTTGATCTAAGAATACTCAAAATTTGGAAACTACTTGACATTGTGCAAAGGTTACTTAAATGGAAAAAGGTTGGTTCATCTTTAAATGAATAAGGCTATTTACCTTTAAATTGTGAAAGATAGACTTTGGGACCCCTGGTTGTTTTACATAAAAGTCTTCCAAAAAAAATAATATTTGTCATAAGGTGGAAAAAAATACGTGTCTTCCTATTGTATAAACAGTTCTAAATTCTAAAATAATTCTCATACACATGAACAAAGTAGGAAAGTCGTGTTAAGTTTAAGGGAAAAAACAATTCCTTCTTCTCTTATTCTGTTTTATTAAAATATTAGCATTATACACATCCCTTGTTAAGGATAAATATAAGGATTACCAAAAATGCATAATTGTTATAGTTTCTAATATTTAAGGATAAACTAGGATGTAGCACATCATCATTAAATCGACCATAAATTAATATTGTTATTTGTGACTGATAAATATAAATATGAAAGTAGATGCACAAACATGCCAGATAGGAATGGCATTGTGGTCATTGAATGGAGCACATTCAGAACCAATCACTTGATAGTAAATCATTATAAAAAGGGGCTTTCTAAAATTACAAACACCACCATCAAGGCGTAGCTGTTGCAAAGTCAACCGACACAATTAATTACCTGACAACCCTCTGGATAAATTCACTGTACAATGCCAAATATATCAATTGATGAAGCTATAACACGTGGCCTATAACAGGAGGATGTCTAGCAATGATCAATATTGGAAATGCTATGAGTATCTGGGTAAATTGTTGTCAATATGAAATCACAGAGTAATTTGAGGTCGCTTATTATAGCCCAAACAAAAACCGCAGACCACCAATTAATCGTTGCCTTTTAGGTCTCTGTCTCTTAATGTCTTGCTCTCCTTTCAAGTAAGGAGGAGTCACTGTCTAAAGAAGGTAAGGATACGCTCAGTTCAAAAACATAATAAACAAATATTGCTACCTATAAAAATCGTTGTCTGGACTTCAGTCTATGAATTGATTTTTGTTAGACATTCCTGAGAATATCACGAGGATGGTACTTGAGAATCCTAAAGTTTATTTCAACCGGGTTTCAAGCACTATTGCTTTACATTTCTCATTTACAAATCATGATATGGAATTGTCATATTGTTTCTTAATTTTTTTAGCCTCAGGGAAACATTGATCTTGTGACATTTGCTTGGCATGTTTCAGGTATTCAATGCATTTTATGTTCTTGTTCTTATGTCTTAGAACAACAAAATTTATGCATAACCAAACTAGATTAGAGGTATGTGGGCACAAATATTGTTGCTATTGATCTTCATGAAAATGGTATGTATACTCGCAGGGATAGCCTAGGCCGTGAGAGGTCTTGTATGTTCGAAGGAAACATACTGCCTATGAGAGAAAGCAATATTAGTACTGTAGTACTCAACAACAAAGGTTGATCTACTGCTGCTGCTGATTGACAATCTCGATTGTTATTGATTTGACTGTGGTATTAGACCAACACACTTGAATCTGTCCCTATTTGACTTCTGGAGGCCTTGATCTGTCTTCTAAACATGGGTCGCCTCCAGTACTAAAGATGAAAGTAATTTCAACAACATTCCAGGTATGTGGAGGCATAAACTTCATTTGGGTTTCACTCACTGTACCAGACAGGGTCATGTAGCTTATGAAGATTTTATTACTCTTTTGTCCATTGTTTTTTTTTTCGATTATCAATTTCACACCAGGTTGGTGTTGTTAGGCTAAACCTTTCGATGTTTACCAGCCACGCATTTGCGACTGTGCTAGTATTTTTACATCCATTACATATCTACCATAGTAGAGGTAATATTTATACATATGTTACATATTTTCAATTGCAGAGGTAATATTTTTACATCCTTTACATAATGACAATGACAGAAGTAATAAAAACAAGTAAATCCAACAAGAAACAAAATGCAGATTGAAGTCAAATACTTTTTACATCTCGGGATACCAATATAAAATGCTGACAACAGTAAGAGAATGCCAGGGCCATAAGGATAACTCATCGAAAGGATCACAGAGATTCTATCAGTCAAGGCGCAGAAAAAAAACAACAAGGAAGCAAGATAATCCATACGCAGAGGTCGTACTGGAAGGTGCAATTCAAACAATCAGGCAAGGATAACAATAGAGGTAGATGGTTGATAGGTTCATCCATCACTTCATCATCCTCACACAGAAAAGCAGGGTGTTGAGATCCATAGGTCTTTTAATGCTAACGAAATGACCGTAGATCAGGCTCCCGACCAACTGCTCAGGCGAAGACGGATGAGTTGGGGACGAAGGGAAAAAAAAAAATAGGGTCACAAATCAACACCACAATGCGGTCACGACATGTGGGAAAATGAAGGCCATGGGATTAAACAACCATTGAGCTAGGCTAAGGAAGGTTTCAATCACCAATTTAAAAAAATCATCTTACTTTTCCATTAAATAAGCAGATCCAAGCATAAGTCCTAATACATTCTACCATACAAAAATGAAGAGAGCATATCGTTGCCTGATCGCCTACTCCGAATGACGTCCCTCATGCTCCATACAACTCTTTCTCGTCGACCGTCGAGACTTCACCGGTACGTCCCAGCCAATGCTAGGGGTACTCTTCTTCCCCTTTAGCCCCTTGAGCCGCAAAGGGGCCACACACACTATCCAGAGATTTCGACTATCTCCTAGCTCGCCTCGCAAGGCCGAGCTACCACTCCTCTCCGAGTTGGGTATCCCAACTCCTACAAGTAAATCAGTCAAGTAGATATTTCTGTAGCATAATGTTACGCAAACAGAAGATCCCCCCCATTCATCCGTTTCCCTCCTTCATTATATAGATTTTCAAACTTCCTTTCTTTCCTAAAATCTCATTCAATTAAAAATTTTAAAAATAAGTTTCTAAAAATTCTTCTCCATACAAGTGTCCCCCATCCCCTACATTCCTCCATTATTTAATTTCTTTAATTAGTTAATTATCTTATTTCCCTCACCCACCTANCACTCCTAGGTGTCCCCAAATTCCTATACAGGTTTTAAAGGCTTTCCCTATTATTAAATTGCTAATTCAATTTAAATTAGAAAGCTCTTAAATGATAGATTCTTTACTAAGTTAACTTTTTTCTTTTTCCCTTAAGTTCCCCTTTTTCCCTTTTTATGTTTACCTCTTTTCCTAGTTTCCTAATATTTTAGATTTTCCCTCTTTCCCCTTTTTACTTAAAACTAAAAGGCAGGTGTGGAAATTAACCCTTTTTCCCTTTTCTTATTTAATTAATATATTTTAATTTATCAAGGTAATAAAACAATTAATTCCCTTTTTAAATTTTAATCCAACAGATTTTTTTTTGAAACAATTTATTTCTTACTCCCTTCATGTTATAAGATTTAATGAAGATCATAATTATTATTCATGTGGTTTTTATTTTTATTTTTATTATTATTATTTTTGTTAATTTTTTTTTTGAGAGAAAACACTTTACCACTAGCATAGTTTAGACCTAGACCTTAATTTTCGTGATGGGCGACATCTTATTAGGCAAAAAAAAATTTAAAATATTATCACATTGTTCATCCTAAGGCCATCTAGGTTCATTCCTTTATCAATAACAACACGACGTGCCCTTCAGGATGCACTAGGTGCTCCAAGGGTGTCACTCACCTCATTTGTTCCCTTGTGCGACGTGCCCTTCAAGATGCACTACGTGCTCCAAGGGTGCCACTCACCTCTTTCAATTTTTCTTGTGCGACCTTCCCTTCAGGATGCACCACTTTCTCCAAGGGTGCCACTCGCCTCTTGACTCACTTGGTAGACATCAATAACCCCTGGAGTCAATACTCTTCCAGATGAACTTGTGGGAGACTAAGGGCCTCTAAGGAATAAGGCCCCCGCCTTATTGCACACCCATTATAATCATCATGAGTGACTGTCGCAACCTTTCCTCATGGCATTGTGGGTCCCCTCGAAATAGGTAATCGTTAACCTACAGTTCGAGCCACGACGAGAGTGCTAGTAGGTTGTGGGAGGGTTTTTGTCCACATCTCTCCCTCAACATCTTTGGTAGTCATGCGTGACCCCTTTACTCCACATGTGAGTCTGGTCGGCAAGCTATCATCAACCTGCATCATCAACGAATCATGTTAGAACATATCCATATCACATCATCTAATCAAAAGCACTAAAATCACAGTGAAACAATCAAACCCCAATGGTACATTCCCCGACTCGATTTGGAGTCCAAGGGGTTCCATCAATGCCTCAGTATCCTCTAGGTGCATAATCTCGCAGACTTAGTAAAACCGAGTCAATAGCACCTGTCTATGTCGAGGTGGAAAAACAACATGTCATCATCCCATAATGCCTCATAATCAAAATCAAAATTTTTAATAGCATAATAATCTGGATCACTTGCGAGAAAGTGTCCTCAAAGAATAAGTTCGCTCAGTGCGCCAGAGCGGGATGTTACATTATAACCTTGATATCATGCCATTGGAACCCATATTTCATACTCATTACATTCAATTAACCCTAGATAGTATGGAAAACAAAGTCATTAAGACTTTGAACCTATTTCCTCTCAAGTCGTCATGAGCCCAAGCCCACATATATCCCCAAGGGAAAGTAGATAGAGCCATCCTTTGTTGAACCATAACAACCCTTAGAGAAACCAAGACAGTTCTTAGTATATGTAAGAAAATAGTAAAGGAAAAACCTCAACCCTCTCAACCACTTTCCCTCCTCTAGAGTTGTCTTGAAACACTACCTCAATCTTTGTTTTATAGATTTCAAGCCTTTCTTATCACTGAAAATTTCACTTTGGCATGCGTAAATCTAGGATCAACCACTTTCCAAAGCCTCCATGTGTACTAGCTAGTCCCTATAGACCCAACCTCACAAATATATCATGGATCCCTCAACCTTTTCCCTTGTGGCATGTCAAGTGTATACAACATCAAGTATTATACAGATATAAATAGTTAAAATTTGGTTTGAAATATATGTGTTATTGCATCAATATAAAGGATTTGTAATAAGGTTGTATTATTATTATTATTATATGTGTTTCCCTAATCCTTTGAGTAGGTGTATATATATGGATCCATGTATGAACATATACATATAGGTTAACTAATATATTAGAGAGATGTGTGCTTCTGAATAATAACATGTGGTTCATGAAACTGGATATCGGTGCTCGTTATGTCCACAAAAAATCTCCCTGAAATCCATGAGAGAAGATGGGGTGGATGAGCATTTTCTGGGAATTGGGGGCTCAACAACAAGAGAGTATCATTAAAGGGCACAACATTTCACTCCAAGGATTTGAACCTGGGTAGGGAAGGTAATAATCATTCCTCCCAACCACCCAAGCTACATCCAATGGACACACACACACATGTAGTATGACATTTAATAAAAAAAGTGTATAAGAGAGTGAAAATAATAATATCCATTGCATTTTTAGATTCAAATAATTCATGCATAATTGAGCTAACATAGAGTTGCATCTATGGTAACGAGATCCTTTAGCTTGCCTTGTGATTTAATGACAATTCCTTGGATTGAAAAATACTCGTATAATAAAAAACATTAATTTGTATCACACTCACTTTAACTTTCGAATTGCATTTCATTATAAAGATTGCATCTAGCCAAATGTCAATATTATTATTAGAAGAGTTTGATTTCCATTGTTGAAAATAGTTTAATTGTTGAACTCCATTTGTTTAGTGATGTAGAATTTATATTTAAATTTAATGTTTCTATAGTTTTTTCAATTAGAGTTAATCATTAAATTTTTAATTATCGTCGTAGAATTTCAAACAAGTTGATAATCAATTTTATGTTTTTTGTCATTTTACACTACAAGGAAAATACCCTCTAGTGGAGGTTTGTTTTTAAGGCCCTATAAAAATAGCCCAAAAAGTTTGTTTATAGTCGAAGACACTGTGTAGGCAAGCTGGTAGAGGTTTTAGTGGATTTTTTTTATGGTGATTTTATAAATACATAATGCACTAGTGCATTTTCTACTACGGATGTGCCAGTGCTCTAAAAAATGGTGCACTGTGGTAGGGTTATTTAAAGCAAAGTATACTCTGGTGTGCTACTTAAATATTGATGCACTGATGCACACCATTTCTCTAAAAAATGGTGCACTGTGGTAGGTTTATTTTAAAAAAAATATACTATGGTGCACTACTTAAATACTAGCACATTGGTGCATCTAATAATAAAGTGCACCGTAACAGGGTTAAATAAAAAAAATATTACCGGTCGTAAAATTCATTTTTACCCTTTTTAGTGTTGTAGATATCTCAGGCACCAGTGAAAATTTTTCTTCTCTAAAGTTCCCTACCATCAGTGCTTCCCTTTCTTTCCTTCCTTATGTCCATTCATTAGTGTGTGGCTTTCAAATTTTTCCAAACGGTGCACAAATTTGGTTTTTTGGGCTACGTGGCAACCAACCTCCTTGACGAGGAAATTTCCAAGTAATGTCTTTATTTCTTTCAAATTAAACTTTTAGAAGATTAAAATTCAAAATTCAGTTAAATTTCCACAGTTAAAAAAAAAACAATTATGCATGATGCGTTCGAGTCATTCGTCTCGTAGAGCAAACGATGACCCTGAAAATTTACAGGGTGCACTGAAAGACCATGCCTAATTTTTTTCGACAATGTGTTTGTAAACTCTAACACATCGGTGCGTTGGGTACACTTTAACTCACTGATGCGTAATTTTACTGACACACCTCCTAAAATAATATATCTTATTTTTTGTGGTGTGTCGAAATAAGATTAACGCATCGAGGCATTACATTAAATGACACGCTGCATAATCAAATATATTATTTTATGCGGTGTGTTGGTAAACTTAGGCACTGGTGAATTAATGACTACCCAACACACCGCCATAAAAAATAGATCCTAAATGCCAAAGTACTGTAATTGTCAATTTTTTTAAATTATTGGTGCGATGTGTCGCCTTTCTTGTAACGCACTGGTGCATGTCAAGAAAGGCTATGCAACTGAGTAACAAATTTTAAAAAAATGGTTTTACGGTGCTTTAGGATTTTAAGTTTTTATTATTTTAGGTGGTGCGTCAGTTAACCTTAACACACCGGTGTGGTAAGGTTATACAACACACTGCATACAATAATATAAAAAAAAATATATGGTGTGTTATGTTACATGTGCACACCATAGATGATGCTCACAAGTAATATATGCACCGTGGGTGGTACTTGACTCTTTTTTGGGCACACTGATGATGAAATTTACTTATTTTTTGAAGAAAGTTATTTTTTCATATTTATATATAAATTTCTCATTTACTGATTTTTTTTTTATATTTTATGTATGCGGATGATGTATTTTATATGGGAGTCATGCAGATACTTCATCAAAGAGAGTAACAGTAGCAGTGGGAGCAGAGGGTTGACTTCTACAACGTTGTATGGGATTGGGAGGAGAGGGAGAGGGAGAGGTATTTGTACCCTCACCCTATTACTATAGCGACCCAATTTCTCTTGAGGAATGTAGGCATCCTTAAGTAATATGAGGAGGCTACATATTTGAATGGGCACTCTAGGTTCTTGGTGCAGTTGATCCATCGATGGGATGTCAATTGAAAATGTGTTTGTGTCATTTCTGATCAATGGTACCAACCCATTGAGGAGGATATTTATTTTATCACTGGGCTATCTAGGAGAGGGAAGTATTTTTCCAGTTCCCTAATGTCTCAGTCGGTGTTGCAGCAAAGAGTCAGTTCATGTACTCTCGTAAATATATTGGGGTTGATGTACTTTATCCAGTTAATTTTTAGGTGTCTGGTGGATAACTACAGATCACTTCTTTCAGTGTGGAGGAGGTTAGGTTCCTCTTATTGTTAGTGAAAACCATTACACACTTTACCAGTGATGGGCAACACAATAGTTGTTCTCTTTAACAGTGATGGGAGACACATTAGTTGTGCTCTTTTGTATTATATTTATTATTTGGTATAAAGGCCATGATGTATTAGATGGTCTGCCATTTTTTTTACGGCAGATTTGTATAGATATAGATAGATGTTGTTCTATGATACATGGGAGGGAGAACTTCCCTTTTTCTTTAGAGGTGTTTTGTTTATTTTTTGAGAGGTTTCCGAAGATGAGGCCTAATTTTGTTCATCATCCTTCTAGGTCGATGACTTAGGTGAATATGCACATGTGGGGAAATATGATTCCCAAGAGGGGCTAGCTGGAGTTTTCGACCATTATTTCCACTGACGCACTGGGGCTACTAGCCAGTGAGGCCGATCACATGTTTTTGATGGTACTGTGTCCTTACGTGGGGTTGAATTGAGAGTATGTACACACATCCTCTTCATAATGGATGAGCCACTAGATGCTAGAGGTAATATTAGTGTTTTGTTTAAATTAATCTAGTTTCATTTTATTGTCTTACTTAAATAGAATAAAATTAATTATAACATGTTGTTTAACTTGTTTTATTCAATTGTTTAATGAAGCTGTCTAATTATTGTTGTGTACTATGTATTTTGTAGATATTGTCACATTCCTTGTGGACATTCCTCCTCCCCCATGAGATGAGGATGAGTATATTCCTAAGGCCACAATGGGTCAAGGTCCTCGGGTGCAGCTCCCTAGCATGTGCCATAGGCCAGATACTAGATTCAAGTTGGAGTTGGGCGACTGATTTTGTGCACTTTTGTTTGAGGTGGGATTCTGCCTCGTTCTTATGTGAGACATCAGGGAATATACTATTCTATTGGAGGTTTGGAGGGATATGTTGCATGATATGATTCCTCTTATGCATCATAGAATTGGAGCTACCAAGATACTAGTAGTGAGGAGGGTTGCCAATGATATACACTCTTCCTTTAGTACCCATTAATCCAGTACGCCTTAGTCCAGTACCCCTTAGTTCAATATACACGTTCATCCAATACCCCTTAGTCCAGTACCCCATTGACTGATGAGGGTTTCCATGATCCTTCTCCATGTCCTCCTCCCCCTTCTTCAACTCACCCAGATGAGCAGGCCACACCTATTCCTCCACCAAATGTTTTTCATCATAGAGTCGACTAACCACCTCCTCATCCACCTCCTACTTCTCCTCATAGAGTCGACCAACCACCTCTTGATATTGCACTTCCTTCTGGCCATCCATCATCTTCTGCTATAGACCACGCCTCCACTACTGTAGTAGATATGATTATCACATTGGTTGGACCATATATGTTATAACAGTTGTTTGACTTGTTCATGATATATATATATATATATTTCATTTTTTAAGTTCATGTTGATGTACTTAATTTATATGTTTATGTTGATGTGTATATTGTTAGGTCATTTTAGATATGTTTGTTTAATGTGCTTGATAGATGTGTATGTTATAACAATGTTCATTAGATGTTCATTTTTCCTATTGATTATGATGATGTACTTAATTAATTTATATGTTGATGTTGATGTGTACATTGTTAGTTCATGTTAGATATGTTTGTTAAATTTTATTTATAGATGTGTATGTTAAATGATGCTTGTTATATGCGTGTGATGATGATGTTCCTGTTTCATAGGTCTTTGTTTTTAGCCTTGTTTATACCCTATGAAGACTATAGACCTTGGAATATTGTACACCCCTCCACCCGGGGGGGGGGGTTGTAGGGGGGATTTCCCCCCTGTGGGGTTCGGGGGAAAGTTGACGCAAGCTTCCCTCAGTGGCAACCCGCTCCCACCAGGACCTTCTTCCACCCTAGCCCGAAGAGTCAAATGCTCTTCAACTTCCTCGTCGGAAGTTCTTTACCCACAATAACTCCTTCGGCGATCTCCCCTTCGCTTCTCGGGGAAATCGGGTTTCGCGATATCGGGAAACTCATGAACACTATTTTATGCAACTCAAAACTCCGATCCCTGAGCTCCGATGGTCAATGGTCAATGCTTCCACTTGTCGGGGATTTACCTTTCGGGATATCGGCACTTGCGATGCCGCGATACACTTGCGCCACAAAACTTCGAATCCCAAACTCCGATACAGTGACACCTGTACTTCACTAAATCTCATGGTCCCACAATGCCACGTCACAGTCAGGATTTTGCGGATCGCGAATCCACGATGCAAATTTTTATTGATGTTGAAAACCCCGAACACCAAACCCCGATCTCCCGGGATCTCGCGCCACCTGTCCTGTGGAGATCAATGGCTCTGAATAACTCGGGAAATCGTGACTCGCGATTTCAATGAGTCTGCGCCTCACCTTGTCAAACGTCGAATGTCGATAGGCGATGGCTCCTGATTCCCTGCCTTGAATATCTCCTATGCTTCAAAGATCTTCCTGTTCAGATCTCTCCTGGGTTTGTTCCCATCATAACGGAAAGGAACTATCCCTCCTGAGATTGATTCTTCTGACTTCTTCAATTGAAGGTCGGCGCACTCCTTGCGCTCGACGTCCAATCACTCTCTAAGTGTTGGGTCTTCTGGACTCTGTGCACTTCTAGCAACAGTAGTCTCTGTCAACCTGTTCTCAGACTCGCTCCTAAGAATCTGCTCACAACCTGCACTTCTCCTGCTCAACTCTAATAACCAATTTGACTTCTGGGTGAGCGAGAATGAGAGTTTAACTGTTGAGCCCCATCAACGCACTCTATGTGGATGAATTCAACTGCACTCTATGCAGGAATCTCCTGGCTCAAACAGAGAAACAATTGAAACTCATTCTCCTCTCTCTCACAGATTCCAATTCAACTATGAAATCATATACACAGCATATCAAAGCAAATGCATGACAGAAAGAAAACAACCATGAGCATAATATCAACACAGAGAAACAACACAAACCATGAAAGTGAATCAAAGACTCCCTTCTATTAATTCAATCTGTACATGGGTGTTCTTCACAAGTTCTCTTCTCTTCTCTTCTCTTGGCCTGTTCTCATCTTTTCTGAATCAATACAATAATACAAAGGAGGGTGCCTATATTTCGTTTTCCCTCTCGAGGAATGAAACTATCAAATCTACAATTAATTTCTATCTAACAGCATTAAAACTAACAAATGCCTTCCTATCTACAATACAACACAAGTGCGCTTCATTACATTAAATCATTAATGCTTGGCGTAACAAATATCAAGGTAAAATTCAAAAAGAAGTTTTGTTGGCTTGTCCAGCTGTCTTTCCCTGCTCCACGCATTGGCTCGCTTGATGAGTGAGTGATGCTCCTGCATCATACTCCTCGGCTCGAAAAAAAATTCATGGGCTCCTGTCCATGAGCTCCTGCACAGTTTGCCCATGCTTCCGTATCACTACTTCTGTCTCCCAGCTGGCATCCTCCACTGGGTGATTCTTCCATTTCACCAGGTATTCAAAATATTGCTTCCGCCTGGTCTTCCTGCCTACTCGCTTGTCCAGTATGCACTCCATCTGCGGTTTCTGTGCAACTGGTAATTGTTTCTTCCACCGGACCATTGGTTCCTCAGTTCCAGTGTCTGCTTCTCCAACCCTGTATGGATATAAATCCGAAATATTGAAAACCGGAGATATGCCGATGCCATCTGGAAACTCTATCTCGTATGCATTCTCCCCGAATTTCTTCAGGACTTTGCATGGCCCAATCTTCTTCATATTGAGCTTATTATATGTTCCCCTTGGGAACCTTTCCTTCCTTAAGTGCGCCATAACCATGTCCCCAGCTTCAAACTGAAGTTGTCTCTTTCGTTGATCAACTCTGTGCTTATATTCCTGATTTGCATCCATCAGTCACTGCTTCACCTGCACGTGAAGTTCCTGCATTGCTTCAGCGAATTCTTCAGCACGAGCGCTGCTAGTTTCAGCCTGTCCTGACTCCCTCAGCTCAGAAACTCCCCTCGACTGCGTTCCATACAAAATTTGGAATGGGCTCTTTCCTGTACTCCGATTCACTGAATCATTGTACGCGAATTCTGCCTGTGGTAATATCTGGTCCCAACTGCTATGGTGATCTGTCACCAAGCTTCTCAATAAATCCCCCAGAATTCTATTCACCACCTCTGTCTGCCCATCCGTCTGCGGATGATAAGCTGAACTAAATGCCAAATTAGTTCCCAGCTTCTTCCATAGCGTCCTCCAAAAATGACCTATGAACTTTGTTTCCCGATCCGAGACTATGCTTCTAGACAATCCATGCAGTCTGACAATTTCTTTGAAAAACAGATTCGGGATGTGCGTCGCATCGCTGGTCTTATGACATGGAATAAAATGTGCCATTTCAGAAAATCTTTCCACCACCACAAAGATGGAATCAAATCCTCGTTGTGTTCTCGGCAATCCCAGAACAAAATCCATACTGATGGCTTCCCATGGCCTTTCGGGTATGGGCAATGGCTGATAGAACCCTGTGTTCTTCTTTTGGCCCTTCGCATGTTGACATATCCTGCATCTGTCAACAAATCGCTTTACACTGGTGCGCATCCCTAGCCAATAATATGATTCCCTCGGCTTGGCGAATGTCTTATCATGTCCAAAGTGACCTGCTAATCCTCCGCTATGTTTTTCCTTCACCAAATTCTCAATCATGGAGCAATTCGGAATGCACAACTGATTGCCTCTAAACAACAACCCATCTTGGATCATATATTCTAGCCACAGACTCCGATCCCTGAGAACTAGATTCTCGTCTGCCTCGTATGCTTCTGCAAAATCTGCATCACTTGCATACATGTCCTTAAGGTTTTCAAAACCCAAGGTTTTAACTCTAAACTCCTGCAGCAGCAAACATTTCCTGCTCAAGGCATCAACCACCTTGTTAGTAGTTCCTGAAATGTGTTTTATCACAAATGTAAAGTTTTGCATGTACTCTACCCATTTCGCATGCTTCTGGTTCAACTTTTCTTGTTGACTCACGAACTGCAATGCATGATTATTGCTATACAAAACGAATTCCTTGGGTATCAAGTAATGCCTCCACTTTTTCAATGCCTGTATGATGGCATAAAACTCCTTATCATACGTGGAGTATTTCAACTTTGCATCGTCCATCTTGTCGCTCTAATATGCAACAGGTCTGTCATCTTGACTCAGGACCCCTCCAACAACATACCCACTGGCATCACATTTCACTTGAAATGTTTTCTGAAAGTCAGGAAACACCAACACCGGTTGCTCTGTTATCTTCCACTTCAACAGATTGAAGCTCCTTTCGGCCTCTGTTGTCCAGTAAAAAACTTTATGTCGTTTCTTCACTGTATCCATCATTTCGGTGCTAATTCCACTGAAATTTCGAATGAACTTTCTGTAGAAACTAGCCAACCCATGAAATCTCCTTACCTCAAAAACATTCCTCGGCGATGGCCAATTCCTGATTACTTCCACCTTCTCAGGATCCATCTTCAATTCATTTTCCGAGATCACAAAACCCAAATAAATGAGTTATGTCTGCATGAAAGAACACTTCTTCAAATTGATCAGCAGCTTCTCCTGTTGTAGCTTCCTCATCACAATGGCTAAATGCTTCAAATGTTCAGCCTTGGTCTTGCTGAAAATTAATATGTCGTCTAGATACATGACCACAAATCTACCGATGAATTCTCGTAGAACTTCATTCATCAGACTCAGGAATGTGCTCAGTGCATTTGTCAAACCAACCGGCATGACCATCCATTTGTACAAACCCTCATTTGTCTTGAATGTTGTCTTCCATTCATCTCCCTCTCTCATTCGGATCTGGTGATATCCTCTCTTGAGATCTATTTTAGAAAAATAATTTTCCCCACTTAGGCAATCCATCAAGTCATCCATTCTCGGCAGTGGAAATCTGTACCTGATGGTAATCTTGTTTATCGCCCTGGAGTCTGTACACATTCTCCAGCCTCCATCCTTCTTCGGACTCAGTACTGTCGGAACAACACACGGACTGAGACTCTCCCTGACCAGTCCTTTATCCAGCAGATCATGTACCTGCCTTTTGACTTCCTCGTTTTCCTAAGGTGTCAATCTGTACGCTGCCTTATTCGTCAAACTTGCTCTAGGTATGAGATTGATATGATGACTCACACTCCTCATCGGTGGCAACGAACGAGGTAGTTCGTCCACGATAATATCAGCGAACTCTCCCAGCAGTTCCTGAATCTGCTCTGGTAAGTCATCCACTCTTGTGCTTGTCAGGACAATTCTTGGTTTCCTGACCACAAAGAATTGTGGATCTTCGTTCTTCTCCATCTCTGTGAGAAGTTCCTTCCCACTCATGAGAAGTATGGTGCTGTTTACTTCCGGTTTCACTTCCTTATGTTTTATCGGAAGCAATCTATGTGTTCTCCCATCCTTCTCTAAGGTGTATGTGTTCATCCTCCCATCATGAACAACATTTCTATCATATTGCCATGTTCTACCCAGTAATATATGGCATACGTCCATGGGAATGACGTCACACAGAATCTCGTCATGGTAATTCCCAATCTTGAATTTAACTAAGCATCATTTAGTGACACTTACCCGGTGTCCTTTCTATAACCACGAGACTTTATATGGACTCGGGTGCTTAGTCGTTTCCAGCTCCAGCTTTTCCACCATCTCGAATGAAACGATATTATCGGTGCTCCCACTGTCAACTATGACCTTGCATTTCCTGTCCTTGGTTGTACAAGTCGTTATGAACAGTCTGCTCCTCTGCACTGCGCTCTCCACCTCTTTCTCAGGTGTCAAAAGAATTTTATGCATCCCTAGCGATCTTTCACTGTCTGCATCTTCATTCTCAGCATCACGCCTTTGCACCTCAGTGATGTGAGCTTCACTTCTGTCCATCTTCCTGTCTGGACAAACCACGGCTTTATGTCCATCTTTTCCACATGTAAAATATGTGATAACTCCTCCACGGCCTCTTCCTCTACCTCAGATACGAGGAAAAGTGTTTGCATCACCATATCCGCCTCCCTGCTCTGTATGCTGCCTCCTCGGATTAGCATATTGCTGCCTCTGTTCAATTTGTGGCTGCCTCTGCTGTGAGGTTCCACCTCTCTCAGGCTTACCCTGAGGCTTCTTCCACTCCTCCTTGGGCTTCTGAATTCTTTCTTGGGCAACTGCCTTGCCTCTGGGCTGACTCCTGCCTCGCCCTCGTTGACCTTTCTTGCGATTTAGCTTCTCTTCGGCTTTCAGAGCCATCTGGTATGCATCCTCAACTTTTCGGATGGTAACCATACTCAATTCATCCTAAATGTCATATCTCAGACCATTCAGGTATCTCGCCACCTTCTCATCATCGCTCTCCCGATGACCTGCTCGAATGTTGAGCCTGTAAAATTCTTCGGTGTATTCTTTCACCGTCATCAACTTCTGTCTCAGGTTCTGCATTCGCCTTAACAGAGTGATCTGGTAATCCTTGGGGATGAATTTCTCTTTCATCTTAGCGATCATCCGGTCCCAGCTCTTGATCTTTTGTTTTCCCTTGCAGCGTCTATCCTCCTGCAACTCGTCCCACCATAAGGCTGCATGTCCTTTCAATTTTGTGACAGCATGCCTTATCTTCTTGTCCTCTTCTATATATTCGTAATCGAAGTAGGTATCAAGTGCTCGGATCCAATCCAGCAACTCCTCTGCATTTAGACTCCCCTCATAGACAGGAATGTCCATTTTAGTCTTTGAGCTCATTCTAGCAATGGCTCTTATCAATCGTTCTGTTGAGGCATCCTCTGTTGTGACTTCTTCTTCATGTCCAGCTTCCTCTTCCACCTCGGAATCACTGAATTCTCCAGCACCAGCCCCGCGTCTCTGCGTTGTCTCCATCTCCTCAAGCCTTTCTCAGAGATCTCTCATCTGCCGCTCCATCTCTATGTTTCCTGCTGGCCTACCCCTTCTTCGGGCATCCCTGTCTTCTCGATCAGCTGACTGCCTTTCTCTTCTGGGCGGCATGGTGAAATCTGCTTCTCTCTTCTATTGGAACAAAGAGAACTCTTCTCCCGCTCTGATACCACACTGACGCAACCTGTCCTTAGTGGCAACCCGCTCCCACCAGGACCTTCTTCCACCCTGGCCCGAAGAGTCAAATGCTCTTCAACTTCCTCGTTGGAAGTTCTTTACCCACAATAACTCCTTCGACGATCTCCCCTTCACTTCTCGGGGAAATCGGGTTTCGCGATATCGAGAAACTCGTGAACACTATTTTATGCAACTCAAAACTCCGATCCCCGAGCTCTGATGGTCAACGGTCAACGCTTCCACTTGTTAGGGATTTCCCTTTTGGGATATCGGCACTTGCGATGCCGCGATACACTTGCGCCACAAAACTTTGAATCCTGAACTCCGATACAGCGACACCTGTACTTCACTAAATATCATGGTCCCACAATGCCACGTCACCATCGGGATTTCGCGAATCGCGAATCCACGATGCAAATTTTTCTTGATGTTGAAAACCCCGAACACCGAACCCCGATCTCCTGGGATCTCACGCCACCTGTCATGTGGAGATCAACGGCTCTGAATAACTCAGGAAATCACAACTCACGATTTCAATGAGTATGCGCCTCACCTTGTCAAACGCCGAATGCCGATAGGCGATGGCTCCTGATTCCCTGCCTTGAAGATATCCTCTGCTTCAAAGCTCTTCCTGTTCAGATCTCTCCTGGGTTTGTTCCCATCGTAACAGAAAGGAACTATCCCTCCTGAGCTTGATTCTTCTGACTTCTTCAATTGAAGGTCGGCGCACTCCTTGCGCTCGACGTCCAATCACTCTCTAAGTGTTGGGTCTTCTGGACTCTGTGCACTTCCAACAACAGTAGTCTCTGTCAACCTGTGCTCAGATTCGCTGCTGAGACTCCGCTCATAGCCTGCACTTCTCCTGCTCAACTCTAATAACCAATTTGACTTCTGGGTGAGCGAGAATGAGAGTTTAATTATTGAGCCCCATCAACGCACTCTATGTGGATGAATTTGACTGCACTCTATGCAGGAATCTCCTGGCTCAAACAGAGAAACAATTGAAACTCATTCTCCTCTCTCTCACAGATTCCAATTCAACTATGAAATCATATACACAGCATATCAAAGAAAATGCATGACAGAAAGCAAACAACCATGAGCATGATATCAACATAGAGAAACAACACAAACCATGAAAGTGAATCAAAGACTCCCTTCTATTAATTCAATCTGTACATGGGTGTTCTTCACAAGTTCTCTTCTCTGCTCTTCTCTTGGCCTGTTCTCAGCTTTTTTGAATCAATACAATAATACAAAGGAGGGTGCCTATATTTCATTTTCCCTCTCGAGGACTGAAACTATCAAATCTACAATTAATTTCTATCTAACAACATTAAAACTAATAAATGCATTCCTATCTATAATACAACATAAGTGTGCTTCATTACATTAACTCATTAATGCTTGCCACAACAAATATCAAGGTAAAATTCAAAAAGAAGTTTTGTTGGCTTGTCCAGTTGTCTTTCCCTGCTCCACACGCTGGCTCGCTTGATGAGTGAGCGATGCTCCTGCATCAAAAGTGGGCCCCTGGAAAGGGTTCGGGGGTGAATCCCTTGAAGGAAAATTTTCCTTGTAAATGTATATTGTAATTTCGTACTAAATCGGGACCGCTCATTATAAGGTCGCAAATTTGACAATAAAAGTTATGTTAGGGTTTTTTTCCCTAGAAGGAAACCCTATTTTATGAGGGAAATGTATTGTGGCTATGCATCATTGCAAATATTTTATTCTGAGAGAGGATACTATGAGATAAAGAAGAGGAATTTACAATGGGTGGGTTGTAGGTTGTATCCCTTCATTTTGTTGGATAATAAAAAGGAAGAACATAACAATTTCTCTGGTGGACGTATACCACACTAGGTGAACCACGTATATCTGTGTCTCTATTGTATCATGTATATTTTGTGTTTTATTTCTACATTTGTTTTTATTTTATTTCTCCCCGATCTTTTTTTTCTAACAATTGCTATCATAGCAAAAGGTAACCCACAGGAAAAGAGGGTTCCTAGTTCGAGTGGGAGCAATGGTGGAAGATGAAAAGTTTAGGGTCGATAAATTTAACGACCAAAACTACCAGTTATGGAAGATGCAGATGTAATATTATTTATATAAGAAGGATCTATTCCTACCATTGGGTGGAATAGAAAATAAGCCAACAACCATGAAGGATGAATAATGGGAGGTTCTTCACATAAAGGCACTAGAAATGATACGGTTGAGCCTGTAAACATCGATGGCTTTCAATATTTAGAAAGAAAATACAATGAAGGAGATGATGTATGCATTGGATAAACTTTATGAAAAACCCTCGATGTCCAATAAGGTATTTCTAATGAAGATATTATTTAATATGAAGATGTTGGAAGGTAGGTATGTTACAGACCATTTAAATAAATTTAATACGATTACTAATCAATTAAGTTCTGTAAAAGTGGACTTTGATAATGAGGTAAGAGATATTCTAATATTATGCTCATTGCTAGAAAGTTGGAACAACTTGGTCATGGTTGTAAGTAACTCTATCTCTGGTTCAAATACTCTAAAATTTGATCATGTTGTTAGCGTTATCCTTAGCGAGGAAATGTGATAGAAAAGCAGAGGTGAGACATCAGGAAATGTGTTAAACATGGAGAACAGGGGAAGACAAAAGGATAGAGGAAAGGGCCCAAGGAACTGTGGGAATTCTAGGAAGGGAAGATCCAAATATAGATTGGGAAAGGTAGAATGTTGGAATTGTGGGAAGAAAGGACAACTAAAGAAAGACTGTATAGATCCAAAGAAACAAAGAGATTGAAACCAAGAGAAAAATCAGGAAGCAATTGTAATAGGTGGTGTTACACGATGCTTTGATTCTTTCTGTAGATAATATTTCTGAGTCTTGGGTACTAGATTCAGGGGTATCATTTCATGCCACACCCCATAGGAAACATTTTCTATATTATTTTCAAGGTGATTTTGGATAAGTTCATTTGGGTGATGATGCACCATGCAAAATTATTGAAAAGGAAAGGTAAAAATAAAGCAAAGGAATGGAAACCAATGGTTGTTGAAAGAGGTAAACCATGCTCCATATCTAAGTAAAAATTTGATTTCAATAGGATAGTTGGAAAGTGAAGGTTGTATATCTATATTTACAGATAAGGAGTGGAAGGTCGCCAAAGTATCACCAGTGACCTTTAAAGATGCATACAAAGAATATCAGAATTCCTATGCTTGAGTAGCCATATCAGAATTCCTATGCATACAAAGAATATGTTTGTTGTGCACCATAGGTATGAAGTAAAAGAAATCATGAATGGCCAAGTGTTACATGCTTCCTTTCCAACCACTTTACATCAAATACGGTGTTGATGGGGCTCATGACCGCCTAATTCTTGGCGACATCTCTAATGAGACGGTTTGTATAGAGAATGGGTCTATGGTAAATTACACATATGTCTTTTGATTAAGCATTGAAGAGACTTGATGGTGTATATTGAAGATTGGAATAATATTGAAGAAATTTACTTGCAGAGATAAAGCCAATGTTTATAGATTTTAGATATTTACATACACACCATCCAAAATTTTAAAGAATAATTCAACTCATGCATTTTAGACTTGTGTCTATTCAAAATTTTATGACTTGCAATTTGTGATACTTACTGTTGTTTCTATTGTGAGTATCAAATACTGTTGAATTGAATTATGATTGTAATTGGGTGCATTTTTGGTTGAATCCAACACCCTTATGTTGAGTTTAAATTTTCTATTGTCGAGTTGGATTATTGTAAAAGGGTGGAATTGCAAGAATACCTCTTTCCACTCTATTTTCATGGCTCAAATTAATGGTTTGGTAGACTTACTAGACACTCTATTTCTTTCTTCTGATGACAACACAATCACAATTGACAAGACAACTCTCTCTTGCATTTAAAATTGTTTATAGAATTCAAAATATACACTTGAGTTTTTACAGCTTGAGTCACAACTCCAACAAGAATATCTAAAAGAAAAACCATTATGAACCTATTTCTATTCATAAATTTTCTTAGTCTGCTCACAACCAAATTAGTGAAGTCAACGAATTTGATGAGTAATATCAAAATTCCAACATTGTGATAAAGTTGGACATATGAAATATTGATGTTTCAATATTCACCCTTCTATGAATTGTGGAAAGCATACACATTATGGTCAAGGGAATTTGAACAACTTGTCCCTGATAGAGGGGAAATCTAAAGTTTTCAGTCAGGTTCCAAGTTTGTTTTAGGGCCTATGAACAGATGATCAAATATGCATCCTTGTTCTTGAACATACAATTAGATTATTGGTTTGTGGTAATCCTGAAACCATCTCTTCATATTTTTTGAGCTCTTGTTTTTGAGCTCTTGATACTTTGTGGTCAACTTAAAACCACCAATTAAGCAAAAGACATGAAGTTCTGCTTGTTACATTTCCAGAGAGCATAATCAACATTTGTAGTTGATCTTTTTGGAGATGTTCCTTTTGAGATTTCAATCCTTTTCTTGGTTATTTTATGGTCAACTTGAAACCATTCCATTTAGTAGAAGACTTTCTGCTTCTGCTAGATTTTGATTTCGAGATCACTTTTTGGGTCTTTTTCTTGAGTTATCAACTCTCTATTCAAAGTTTGTGGTCATCCTTAAACCACCATTTTAGTAGAAACCTTCATCTTCTGCTATTTTTTTCCAGGGTTTAGAGAGCATATTAGGCCCTCTGAATATTCACTTAACACATTACTAGTTGTCAAGAAGTGGCAGTTTTTTTAGGCAAGAATGAACTTATGATTAAGGGCAGAGGTTGAAAACTCTATTCTCAACTTGTTATTTTACTCTAATGGTCACACCATTAGATGGCAGTTGTGTCATGTGTACTATATATACATTATTGATGTACATATTAATTGAATTGGCTTCGTGCCTTTTTTTCATGTCTTCTTTTCCTTCTTGATCTTGTAACTAGTTATTTACTTTCTTGACTATATTCTTAACAATCATATCATATCATATCCAAAATGAAGACAACTAATGAGTTTGGACTAAAAAATATGTATTTGGTACATTGTAGAGGACATGTGGATAGACGACTTGGAACTTGGAAAGTGGTATTGGTTAACATATTTTTCCCAATTAATAAAAATATTATTCATATATATTTATTTGTTAATAAATTTACTCAAATTTTATGTTAATTTTTATTATTTATTTATCATGTATGAGTGATTTTTTCATATTAATATATATTAGATAATATTTCAAGTATTCGTATCCATCCATCCATTTTATATTGTTATATGATAGATATTATTTCAACATATTTATATGCCTCAATCATTTACTAGAATTAACCATATTAATACTATTCATATATTCATATATACTGATAGATACATTAATGCTATTTCTTTAATAATATATGTTAAATATACACTTATTCACGTAGGATACATTAATCTTTTAACATCATTAGAGGTAATTCATACAAAACATGAATGTTGACACTGTGAAGTATGGATGGCCCCATCGTCATGCATGGTAATGAGTATTGATGGCTCCACACCATAACTAGAATGAGTGAACCCATAGAGGAAAATAGGAAAAAAAATCAAACAAGGAGAAAACTATTGGCATCTATGTGTCATTTGGAAGCCTACTATGATTTGAACCCAAGCTATTTTTCATTACGATGCCCAGAAAACAAATATAATGTAAGATCCAATTCAATGGAAATTGTAAATCATTACTAGTGAAATAATGAAGATAGTTTCCTAGAACAATAGGAGAATGAACAATAGGTACAAATATAAGTCTTTAATAGACTTAATAACAACAAAGAAACTGTTTGTTTGACTTATATAGGAGACAAAGCTCGAAGATAGTGAAATTGTAGAAGTTGGAATGAAACAATGGAAAGTAATCCAAGGAATAACACTTATAGCTAGAGAGGCATTGGGGGAATATGTACTCTATGGGATTGTACTTTATTTGAAGTTGTTCATTCAAAGGTACCCCAACACCAGATCATCATTAGTTTAGTTCATCAAAACAATGGTAATCAGATTGATGTATATAACATCTATGCCCTAATAAATTATAGAGAAAAATTGGAATGTCAACAATATTTATGTAAAATGAAGGATTGATTTTGTTCATAATAGTGTAATAGAAGGTGGATTTAGGGTGAAAATGAGAAAATGGGTAACACATTTTTGAGTGAGCTGCAATGAGGTTGGTGTAATGTGGTCATGCAAAAAGTCAAGAAAACTCTAGGCCGAGAGTTTGCCAAAAATACAACAATCTTATTGGATAAAACCATGGAAAACACTGAGCCGAGAGTTTATAAAACTCTTGGCTAAAATATTTTCTTGGACAAGAGTTTATGGTAAGCCAATGCAACAAATTTTGCAGCGGTTTTCAGAAACTTGCAACTTCAACAAGGGTGGAGCCCTGCCAGTTTAAAGATCATATATCAGACTTGCTACCAATGGATTCATCTTTGAATATGGTATGTAATCATACAATAATTGTTCATTTTAGTTAAGAACCATTATTTATCAATATTTTTGTTCAAAAATATATCCCTTAATAATTTTAATATTCTCAAAATCACATCAAATAAAAATTCAATATCCACAAAACTAGAATACCAAAAAGATAACAAAAATCAGAATACACATCCTCACACTGTTATGTTCATGATATTTTTTGTTTTCTTGGTAATGATCACGTCAAGTAGAAAAAAATTTCCCACTAAAATGTCTCAATATGACCCCATTCTTTTTTTTTTTCCTTTATTTTGATAGATAATTAAAAATAGTGCTTAATCCAAAAAATCATAAAATATAGTCTAGGCACTAGCGTAATTTATGTAGATTGTGATAGTATTTTTTTTCCCCTAAAATGAATAGCCATCTCTAAAAAACTAGACACCCATGTAGGTCTCTCATTATCCTTCCCTAAAATTTTAAAGTACATGAAGTCAATAAATAACATTATCACGCTACATGTCCATATATATATATATATAATTACGAAGTTCAAATAATTCTGTACAAACCTTGTTTTCACTTGGAAGTGAAATTTTCGAAGAAAATTTGAGTTTAGAAGGTTGGAAGTTGGAAAAAAGTATTTTTTTTTGTAGTTTTCTTCATAAAAAAACAAGAAAAAGTGTTACCCATTTCCATGTTGTCACCCTTCAACATGGTTTTCTCTCATGAGAAAAGGGGGTGGAATGATTGTTAGATATCAATTTAGAGATAATTTAGAGGATTTGATTACTTATTGAGATTTAGTGGATATAAAACTGAAAAAAAAGAAATATACCTAGATGAACAGAAGGGCAGGGTCGAGTCATATAGCCACCAGGGTAGATCATTTTCTCATACATAAAAATATCTTATTAGAAAATGTTGATATATATTCCAATATAATCTCACTTGTAGATTTGGATCATAAACCAATTTCATTATTTTTCTTGCATTCCAAAAAATATGGACCTCTCTATTTTTTCTTTAATTTTTTATGACTCCAAGATCCAAGAGAAATGGAAATAATAAGTGAGATATGAATATTGCTAGTTCAATAATTATCTTTCTATGTTTGGGAATAAAAAATTAGAGAAACAAAGATAGAGATATGTAATCATGGGATAAGGAATCTTAATTGCATCCATCCTAGGAAATAACATACATTATTCATAAAATCATGAATTTGCAAGATAGTATTGAACATCAAGATGGGATACAACAATAGCTAGTTGGGGAACTACTTCTTTATTGAAGATTAGAACTAGCCTTAAAAAAGGAGGAAGATAATTAGAGGATAAAGTCTAACAGTCTATGTCTTAATGAAGGGGATACAAATACCTCATTATTTGATAAACAAGTAAAGACAATAAAAAAAAGAAATAATGTCCAATGAATTGTTTTGGAGAATGGGAACAAAATTACATGTTTCAACGCCACAAGGGAGGAAAATTTCGATCACATTAAGTACATTTATGTAGAGGAGGGAGAAAACCCTGAAAACACCCATGTTATTATTCAAGGTATATTGCAAGTGGTCTCAACAATATACAATCAAGAGATAGCTTAGGAAATCAAGGAAGACGAAATGTTAAATGTAATTTGGGGACTAGAACCAAATAAATCTCTAGGTCTTGATGGGTTTTATATGTGTTTCATTTAATCGTGCTAGGATATAATTAAATATGATGCGTGCCACATGCTAAACTGGTATAGAAGAAAACCCAAGATAGGAGGAAGCATGAACTCCGCCTTATTGACTTTAATCCCCAAAGAGTTCATTCCTACATATTTATCTAGATTTCAACCCATATCCCTCTATAATGCATCTTATAAGATTATGAAAAAATATTAGCCAATTGTTTGAAAAAGATTCTACCCAATCAAATTATTTTAATCAAGACATGGTTTTGTTTAAAAACACTAGATTATTGATAACATTGTGTTTGTTCATGATTTTGCTCATTCCGTCAGAAGTAAAAAAGAAAAGGAATTGATTATAAATATGTACATGGCCAATTCCTTTCACTGAGTACATCATTCATTTTTGTTGGAGGTCTTTCAAATGTTTGGTTTTGTAGTTTCATTTATTCAATGGGTAAAATCATGCATCGGTTTCCCTTGTATAGCTCCTTTCATTAACAAAAATCTTACCACTATATTTCAGAGTAGGATAGGATTGAGGCAAGGATTCCCTCTTGAAGCACCTTAATCGATGTTTAGCTTGTTAATTTAAGTTTTATTGATAAGGAAATGGTGTTCTGGACTTGTCATCCCCTTGTTTCTTTCTTCTGTTGATTATAGGTAGTAGACATAGAAATCTATATGGTTTCCTTGTTTGTGATGAGCCTTAAAATTTCCTTATTAGTGATTTACTTGGTATTGGTATTCTTGACAATGGGTATGTAGCATTGATGATATCTTATGATTATTTAGCATAGTTTGTCCTTATAAGAATGTGGTTGATATTATATCACGTGATTGAATAACAATCATATTGATGTACCTTCTTGCTATGATGCTCTTATTTTATGATGATGATGTAGCATGTACACTAGTATTATTGGAAGGACTAATATGTTACAAGTTGAGACACTGATGGAAATATAGGGAAATGCACTAAAGGGAAAGGGATCATGTCTCAATGATGATGACCACATATTATAGATATTAGGAAACCTTAGGGAAGGGAAAATTGGAGAGAGGAGAGGGTCATAGTAACACCCCTTCACACCATAGCCTAAGGGGTTTTGGGGGTGTTTTAGACTAGGAGCCTCTCAATCACAATGAGGTTGATCATCTATGGGTATGATTTGTGATCATCCTTTGGGATTTATGATTTTTTTGCATATATTTTCTATGTACCTTGAATTATACCACATCATTGATCCTGAGCCTTGCTTAAGGAGAAATATCTATCAAGGTAGTTAGATTGGTTGGTTGGAAAATCGACTCTTGGGTGTCATTTCCCCTCTTTCACTGACAACAAGATGGTGGAATTCTAGAACATTGACTAGATCAACACTTGGATTTTAGTAAGCTAAGGAGTACACATACTTGTTTTCATGTTTAAGTTATGTCTTCCAGGGATGATTTTAAGAATAGAAATTTATTTTAAAATTTAGAAACCTTGGTAAATATTACTAATCCTTCATATGCTAACTATAAATGATTGGCGAGTTTTTGTAAAAATATTCAAATTTATAAGTATTTTATATATTTTTTATAAAATTTTGGCGATTTTTAAGGTAAAATAATTTTATCCTATAGAATTTGGGTGAATCATTTTTAAAATAATGAATCTCATTTTTACCTTTATTTCCCTTCTTAAATATCATCCGACCTCCTCACCTCCTCTAGACCAAAAGCTACGATCAACCCTTGCAACCTCCATGTATGTTGGCAGGTCCCTACACACGCTTGCAACCTCATGACTAGATCATGAATCCCTCAACCTTTTCCCTTTTGGCACGACAAGCGTATACGGCGAAAAATGTTATAGAAATATCAATATTGCAAATTTGGTATGAAATATATGTGGTATTGCATCGATGTAAGGTAAGGTATTGTAATAAGGTTGTAATTATTATTATTTTTTTATTATTTATGTGTGTTTTTATATGTGAGGGTTGTAATTATTATTATTTTATTATTATTTATGTGTATCTTTATATGTGGTATTGCATCAATGTAAGGTATTGTAATTATTTAATTATTATTATTATTTATTAATGTTTTTAAAATTTTGAATACTTATATATATAAGTGATTTGTAAAGTACGAATCATATATATATATGTATAGTATTTAATTAAAAAAATGTAAAAGAGGACGACAATAATAACATTTGTTGGTATTTTTAGATTCAAATAATGTATGTATAATTGAATTAACCTAGAGTTGTTTCTATGGTAACTAGCGCCTTTGGTTTACCATGTGATTTAATGATGATTCCTTTGATTGAATACAACTTTTTGTGTAATGAAATATTTTAAATTGTCGATGTTCATTTTAAATTTTGAATTCATTTCTTTATAAAAAAATGCATCTAGTTAAATGTCAATACCATTATTACGAGAGTTTGAAATTCATTCTTGCAAATAGTTTAATTGTTGAACTGCATTTGTCTATTGATGTGGAATATATGTTTAAATTAAATTTAAATTTATTATTTTTATAGGAGTTTTCATTAGACTTAATTATCAAGTTTTTTATTATCATTGTAGAATTTCAAACAAGTTGATGGTCAATTTTAATGTTTTTTTCATTTTATGAAACTAATTTAGATTAATATTATCATAAGATTTAATTTTCATGGTAGATAATGTTAACAATATATATTTTTTTATATTTTTCTTGTTATTACTAAGCTATCTACATAATATGCACACACTATCTGTGTTACATAACACAACATTCTTGAGGATATCATTTCAGATCAATTTGAGTGCACAATTCATGTGCCCTTGGTGGCATCCCATGGAATTAATATACTTAAGAATCAAAGGGTGACTAAGTGATAATGAGATTGTTCCTTTGTGGATAAGTAAGTTTGGAGGTATAAGGATCTAAGTAAATCATTACAATATTCAAATCCTCTGTCATTTGGTTGTACTCATGTGAGTTATTAGAGGAGCCAATATTCAAATCCTCTGTCATTTGGTTGTAGTCATGTGATCTACTAGAGGAGCCAATATTCAAATCCTATGTCATTTGGTTGTAGTCATGTGATATACTAGAGGTATAAGGATATAAGTAAGTCATTCCAATATTCAAATCCTATGTCATTTGGTTGTAGTCATTTGAGCTACTAGAGGAGATAATATTTATCTCAATTCTTTCTAGATGCAATAGGCGCGAGCCAATACAAAGACTAAATCAACACGCTAGAAAGTACAAAACTCCTAGATATAGTGAATTTATATGAGAAAGATATATAATGGTCTTACACTTTCACCCAAATCACAAAACCCAAGTTGTTGATGACTTATGAACCCTCCTATACAACCTATAGAATTGTGTGTGACCACATCCAATTCACGAACCCAAAGTATGAGTAGAGGGACCAACCAAGGCCATGTTCCCCTTAATTATCGCCAGAGCGATGAGGTGGTGGCTCATGATGTATATATATTAACGATCCAAGTTAATGAGAATTCCTCTTAACTTCGAGAGCTTAAAGGTATGCTAGCATCATTGGGATCCAAGACAAAGAATCAGGGAAAGAGACTATTGGAGGAAGAAGAACCTAGTCAAAATGAGTCTCTTAAGTATCACAAATTGGGTTATGAAATGAGGAAGTAGAAGGTTTCCACTTTCAATGGGATCATAAAAACATGAAATGAGGCCAAATCCTAGTTGGTGAACATTTAAATGCACATGATGCTGTAGGATTTTAACCTCCTTTGAAAATACCAAGATTTCCAACTACCAGTTGACCGATGATGAAAACCTATGATGGGACCATCTCAAGAAAAAGGAAAAAGTTTTTGAAAAGAACCTAAGTTGGGATTGGCTCAAGACACACTTTGAGGAGAAGGAGCTAGGTGAAATGTACTATCAGAAGAAAAAGGATGAATATTACTCACTCAAGTAGTGAAGTGTGATAGAGGAAGAGTACGATTGCAAGTTTTTAGAGTTGGAAAAATATGCCCTTAGACTAATCCGGATTATTTTCGGTGCGAAATGAGATCGGAGATATAATAAAGAAATGCACATAGATATCGTAGATATTCAATAATATAACATAAATGTATCAGAGATGAAAACATAAAAACAAATATACAGTAATACATGATTTCTATTAATGAAAGAAATGTACAGAGACTGCAAAAATACATAGTGAAATACTCGCTAGAATGGTGGTGGCTTATCTCTGAGAAGAGATGTGATGGCTACTCGCATTCGCAAGAAGATGATTACAATGAGGCTTTGAAGGCATTTTTACAATAAATAGGAATGCCAAAAAGCCTAGACATCCAAATACCTAACCCTAGGAGATGAAGCTCCAAAAGTCATGTGGGCCCCGTTTGGGTAAGTTAGTACATCAACTTCTTGGGGTCGTAACTTTTGCATACAATCTTCGTTTTAGGCATATGATAATTTGTTGGAAAGGTTTCGTCGAGGAGATTCATTTTGGGGGATAAATCATTCATTTGACTATAATTGAGAACCTCTATCTCTAAAAACCTTCATTTGGGCCCTCAAAATGGCCCCGGAAGTTAAAAGCTGTTAAAAATAGTAAATTGCCAAATTTGCCAGGAAATTGTTCTGAGCCAATTGAGAAAGGTGGGTGGCCACCAATATCCACTTGGATCATAGAATTAGTGAATATTCCTAGGTTGGGAGACTCATTTGAGGAATAAAGGACCATTTTGGAGACGAATTTAAAACCTTCATGTTGAAGACCTTGAAAAAATTAATGCAGAGCACAAGGATATGGTGGACTACTTTGAGAAGAAGATTGAATGCATGGATTATGAGGTGATAATTAGAAGCATCAAAGAATAAATGAATCCCATATAAGTAAGAAAAGTCTCATCCATGCAATACACGAGTAATGCGAATAAGGGATGTAAGGGATACATCTTTCATGTCCCTAAATTCGTAGAGGAATCAATCATAGAGGTAGGAAAACTACCCATAATCAAAGAATTTTTGGATGTAATCTTGGAAGAAATACTAGGCTTTCTTCTCATTAGAGAAGTGAATTATAAGATAGATCTACTACCTAAAGGAACCCATATATTGAAGGAAACATACACATTGGTAACTAATTATTTGGGTGAGCTTAAG
Organism: Picea sitchensis; assembly: GCA_010110895.2. Lineage (NCBI taxonomy): Eukaryota > Viridiplantae > Streptophyta > Pinopsida > Pinales > Pinaceae > Picea > Picea sitchensis. The sequence continues at coordinate 223,765 of SNQJ01S0009270.1, read as the reverse complement.
ATGCAACTACAAGAATTGTTGGATAAGGGATTCAAAGGCCTAAGTTCCTAGCTCTAGAGAGCTCCCATGTTGTTTTTCCAGAAAAAATATGGAACATTTCGAATGCGCATTGATGATAGAATGTTGAATAAGGAAACCATCAAGAACATGTATCCTTTACCCAATATTTATGATCTATTTGATATTCTCAATGGATCAAAGGTGTTCTCCAAATTGGAATTAATATCGGGTTATTAGCAAATTAGAGTCAATGAAGCTAACATACCAAAGACTTTTTTCATAACCAAATATGTGCATTATGAGTTCCTAGTCTTACATTTTGGATGGATGAATGATGAATGAATGATGAATGATGTATTTCAGAAGTATTTTGACAAGTTTTTTCTATTATTCATTCATAGCATCCTAGTCTATTCTAAGAATGAGAAAGAATACTAGGAGAATCTTTGGTTGGTGTTGTAGAAGTTGTGAGAGGACCAATTGTATGCTAATCCGAGTAAGTGTGAATTCCTCAAAAAGTAAATTCAATATCTTGGGAACATAACATTTGAAGAATGAATAAAGGTGGACCCCAAGAAGATAGAATCCATATCTAGTTGGCCAACACCAAAGAATGCAATTGAGGTGAGAAAAGATTGACTAGCTACTATTGAAAGTTGATCAATAATTGCAGGCCCATTGTCAAAGTTCTATGGTAAGGGAATTGAGTTCCTTTGGACAATCCTTCACAAAGAGAGATTTTAGGAGATTAAAAATCTTCTCATGTCTACAGTTGTATTAATACTCCCTAATTTTGACAAGGATTTCTTGGTATGCACCGATGGAAGGAAGGCATTAGAGAGGTACTCATGCAAGAAGGGAAAGTAGTAATCTATTATTCAAGGAAGTTGAATATTCATGAATAAGAGTACTTGGATCATGATCTAGAACTTCTTTCAATAGTGCATGCCTTGAAGGGATGGTGGTACTATCTAATCAAAATAAAATTTCAATTACATACAGATCATGAAAGTTTGAAATACTTGTAGACTAAACTAAAAATGAATGCTAGATAGTGACATTGGGTGGAATTATTTAGAATGTGCTACTTAGACTTAATACATATAAATGGAAAGGAGAATGTAGTAAATGATGCCTTGAGAATTGAAGACAACATATAAGTTCAATATCACAAGCTTAGTTGAAATTAAGGGTAGTAACTGGGATGTGATCTAAGGATAAGTGGTATCAGGAATTATGCCAAGCATTGTTAAGGAGGAGGGATTGGATAGAAAAATAAGTCAAAAAGTATGATGACTATGTGTTTCTATGGGATGGATCCATGAAGATGGATAACACCTTTTAGTTAAATGTGGTGATGAAAATTTGAAAATTTACATATTTTTAAATTGAAGCCCTCAAAACTCATAAAAGATTTGTGAATTTTGACATGCAATAATGTTTTTTTTTTAAGGAAATTGTGTTGTCTTTCTATGGATTTAAAAAAAAAAATATTAATTCCATTTAATGTGTCAAGTTATCATTTAATTAAATGATTAAAATTAACAAGTAACTTTATATGCGTAAGCTTCTGGAAAATAATAGTAATCCATGTCTACTTCAACAAAGTTAGCGACAACTTCTTCCACCGCCACTTACCAACTATTGATCAATGCTTCTTCCACCGCCACTTACCAACTATTAATCAATGTTGAATGGTAGTTGAATTCGAAACTCAGTACCGCCATAGAGAGCAAGACAATATATATAGTGGAAGCCCTCAAATTGTATTGCAATATATCGTCTTTATATCTAAGGTGTCAAATTGTGCAGTATTAAGTTAGTAAACATGGCTGGTCGTGGAGGTGGCGGCGGAGGCGGAGGACCTGGTGGCGGAGGAGGCGGAAAACCTGGCGGTGGCGGTGGTACGGGAGGACCTCACGGTGGCGTCGGCGGCGGCGGTCCGACAGGACCTGGCGGTGGCGCTCCAGGAGGTGGAGGCGGTGGGGGACCTGGCGGAGGAGGCGGCGGTGGCGCTCCAGGAGGCGGAGGCGGAGGCCGTGGGGGTCATGGTGGAGGTGGAGGCGGTGGGGGACCTGGGGGACGTTAATGGCGTTATATCCATATTTCTAATTTCATAGTAATTTGTTTGAATTTCTATAAATATGATAGGCACTTTATATATGCGTGACTGTCTTGTAAGAAGATAATGTTTGTTTAATGTTGTAAGTATCAATATAGATGGAATAAAAGAGATCAACCAGATCAGTTTAAATCTAACGAAAAGCCTCAGCGGTTCTGAATAATGAATTCAATTAACCGCCGTGTAGTTATTGATATGAGCCTTGAATTGTGAATTTCAATTGTTTTATAACATTAAAAAATAGTTATGCTTGATAAGAAAGTTGCTGTCTAAGTCTTTTATGTTTTGTTTTGTTTTGTTTTTTTTTTTTTTTGGGGAATCAGACAACATTAATTTCCATGAAATAATTATTTGTTGTTGTTTAAAATTCAATTTTGAATGTAGAAATGGAATTAGTATGTTGAAAAACTTATGGAAGGATCCAATGATAGAGAAATATTAGCTCAAATTTGTGGATCTAACAATTTCTCACCAAATTTCTAGCAAATATCCCTGAATAATATTGTTGGAAAACAGCCAAAAAGTAGAAGTTTAGACTACTAAATTTGAATTTAAATAGATGGTTTAATAGGATTGAATTTAGATAAATGCTTTTTTTTTAATCTATCATTGTTGGCTATGTCCCACATGTACATGAATCATTGGCTATGTCCCATAAATGAATATACAACAATGTTGATTTTTCATTATTTAAGAAAAATCATATTATTTGAAATAATAAATTATAAGACTTTTATTTTTTTTATCAGATGTTTTTGGGGTTTTGGGTCATTAACCTATATCTTTATATTCTAGGTAAACAAACTCTTAATATACCAATTTGGTATTTGGTGTGTAGCTTCCATGAGTCTAGCATCTTTAAATACTATTTTCAATTACAATTTAATATTTTATAAAAAACTAACAAACATATTTTCAAAAAAATGTATGAAAATTAATGGGAATAAAACTACCTTTAAAACAAAATTGACTAGTGTGGTCTTCATGACAACACGTCAAAAAATTTCAGTAAAATATCTTATAAATTAAGAAGAATTAAATTTTTTGAGAAATTTATTTTTCAATTAAAAAAAAAACTTTAACAATTTGATCTTCATAATAATACAACAAACATCAATACATACTCATCTTCAAATACATTAAAGTATTTTATGTTCTTTAATGTGATCTTATTCATTCATGATAACACAACAAACATCAATACATGCTCATTTTCAAATACATTAAAATATTGTATGTTTTTACATTAAAATATTGTATGTTTTTTAATTTAATCTTATTCATTCATAATAATACAGCAAACATCAATGCATGCTAATCTTCAAATACATTAAAGTATTTTATGTCCTTTAATAAACCTGCAATTATGCATTAACACTTTAACAAAAGCTATTGTATGTTAAAGTGTACACTCTCTAATTTAAAGTTATTTACGATCACACCCTAACATATAAAATATAATAAATATTCTATAGCCATATACTTATTATTATTACCCACCGTTTAACAACCACCATCACTCAATAACACCTTAACAACAATCAACATAACTCTCATTTTCTAATACACCTTGAAACCATTGGATATAACATGATAATTAAAATCATGATTATTATGGTGTAGTCAACACATATTTACAAATGCATAAATAACATACTTGATCACACCTCGACTAGTATTATTTCATTTTGGAAAAACCATTTTAGGTAACATACACATTACTATGCCAGTGTCATCGACATCTTGATGTAATTAGTAATGTGTTTATAATAAATACATAAATAAAGTTGAGTTTATATATATATATATATATATATATCATTTTCATTCATCAAATTCATTAAATATGGTTTACATTTACATAAATAGTATTTAGTTAAGGTAGTATTAGAAAATCTGGTTAGATATCATATATATTTTTTAAAAAATCTGGTTAGATATCATATATATTTTATAATGCTTAATCATTTCTATTCATCAAACATAGTTCTCACATTCACATACATAACATGTGATATTACAGAATTTTGTGTTCCTTCATTCATATAGAATTGTTTCTCTCCTCTTTCCTATGCTAGAGGCTATTCTTTTTATCCGTCTCCTTCCCATGCTAGAGGTCATTGCAAGCACATCAACGCCTTAAAACACTACATTTTACCTTTAAATTTTTTTATATGTTTTTGAAAGAAATTCTAATTTTCTCGAAATTCTAATCTTTTCATTTTATATAGAGACCCTCACTTCCTTAATCTTTAGGGTTGGTTGGTTTCTTGTATTCATTGTTATTATCGTTAACTATATCAACTTCATCTCTACTTCCACTTTTTCCACGTGGCTCCTCGTGATTTCCAATAATGTCTTCATCCTTTCTTCAATATTGATTTCTTCAATCTTAGATATATTGGTTGGTATTCATTCTCCTTCATATTTTTTTATTTCAAAGATGATGCTCTCGCATCAAAGTCCTTGTGGTAATTAAAAGACACATCCTCTCACTATGATAACAATCCACTATTTCATTTCTCCTAGTTGATTTCTCTCTTCAACAATCTGTTCACTTCTATGTAATTCCTTGTACAACATTCACAGGTACTTCTGCCATTTAGATAACAATCCATGTCACCTTTGCAAGGCATGTTTTCCACACATTATCAAAATATGAAATCGGTCTTCGTAGAGACTCTACAATTATCATTTTTTTTTAAATGAGAAATCCACTAAGTACCTCAGTGTAGCTAATGCCATATGCTCGAAACGACACAATTTTGAACCCTCCTCCTATCTTACACCCTCACTCTTTATTGGATTTGTAGTTCTTCTTAAATTGATTAGCTCAAATTATATAGGATAAAATGATTTTTCTTTATAAATTGACAAAAATTTATGGAAACTATATAAACTCCTTTAAAATTTGAATATTTTTAGAAAAATATGGCGAATGATTTTATAGTTGGAACTTTAAGAATTAGTAAGTTTCACCAAAGTTTCTACACTTTAGCATAAGTATGGATCCTTAAAATTTTATCTACTCAAGTGACTCATCCTCTCAGCTACAGAATTTTCATTGTACTCCCTAGAAACTTTAGTACATTAATAAACCTGTAGAACCCTTTCGGCAATCAATTATATTTTTTTTTATCCTCTCCCTTTCATGAAGCCTAATTGACCCTTGTCCCTCATGTTGGAACTAATGTAATATCTGCAAATTGATCTCCATGGTCTACATGATATTTTTCTTCTAAGATCATAGTTACGCTCCATACTCTCACAACTAACTCTACCCTTAAGGTCTCCCTCCCACCTATATCATCTCTCCAACCTCACTATGTCATATTTCTACTCAACATGAAATAATTTATATGGCATTTCCTTTGTAAACCCTCAACCTCAACTAATGACACACACTACAATAGGTGTTGACAATGCACATAGAAATTAATCTTAACTCACAAATTAACTAAAAACATTATGGACATGATCTCATAATGAATTTTGTATGGTTATTTGCAAGCTAATGATGGTCTCTCATGACACAATGATGGCAATGAAAACCTAGAAAAACAACATTATGTTAACTTGGAGGGATTATTCAAGGTATTTTTACAATGAATTTGAATATGGTGTAAGAAGATGAAACCTAGGAAATTGAATTAGTTTTTCGAATATACAACTTTTATTCATATACATTGTGAATAACTTTGTCAAATTTTATTTTTTCTAACAGTGGTATCTTATTTTTCCAACAAAGTATAAGGTATATGTTTTTGTTCCTGTAGGTGTTGATTACCTTAATAATGGAATTTCATTCCAAAAACTTGTATACTTGTAGAGAACCCTTTTTTCTTGTTCCATGTAGTTTTTGGAAATTTTTAATATTAATTTTATATTTTTTTTTAAATTATAAAAGTCAACATATGCCTAAAATTACGACGTCTTTTCTTTATGCAGGCTAAGAGGGTCTTAACATGATCAAAACAAAACAAAAATATATCATAGGTGTTGGAGACGCCCCTGTTTTTCTAGCCCGTCACAAATTTCATTCTTAATGCTTGAAATCTAAAAAATGGTTTTCATTTTTCCCTCTGAGATATCGAGATCTCAAAAGCTTTATCATGTGAGTAGCGATGATTTTTTTTACTCTCGAAACGAGTCCTACCTTTCGCAGAAATACTTCCTCTTTTGTTCTACTTCGGAATCTCGTAGGTCGGATACTATAAGCCATGTAGTTCACATGTCCTGAGCCAAGAAATAGCAAACTCATTTTAACTTTTCACTCAAGAGAGTAAAGAGGGTAAATTTTTCCATAACTCATGATTAAACGTCGACAGGGTTTCGCGCCTCGACGTTCGCCAAACCCAAAAATTTATTGTCATGGCCCCGATAGCCGAGAACACGAGGTCCTTATTTGAGTAACTCATGTCAAGGTTAAGGGTAAAAGCTAAACCGTGGTAAAATATTCTCTCAGAATTTCGCCATTCAGCGTTGTCCTTTTCGAAAGTTTCACCCTCTAAACCCCAACTCGTGAAATCACGATGCGATCAATCTCGCGGTTTCGCAACTCGGCATGTAAATCTTCTAGAAACTTATCTTCGAAGCTCCGAGTCGCGATATGGAGAATATAATGATTATAAAATTAACTGAGCCCCTAATCACGATTTCTTTTTTATTAACCAAAATCGGTCATCGCAGTCTCGGGTGTTAGAGGTTCAAAACGTTTAAGTAAAATCCCCGATATAACGAGTACCGAAACATTGTTAATAGCGGTAAAACCGGATTAATTAAGCTAAATCAATGAATATCCCATGCTTTTATGTCTACACAATTTACGAGGTAGCCTTTTTCCTCCGTACACCAACTGAGATTTTGAAACCGCCAAAATTTATGACATTAATGAGGAAATAGGACAAATTGACGGATATAAGATCAGATTTTTATGGCAAAAATTTATTTCTAAAGATGATTTGACAGAATTGTTTTGAAGGGTACCGAGTTTTTTGAGTATATATAAGAGTTGTGGTTCATTATAACAAATGCATTTTCATAGCACACAAAGCACATCACCTCTGAGTAAACTGACTTCTGTATGTATAAGCAGTTCTATCGCAGAAGAGCTAAAACGCAAACTCCAGCCATCGCTCCGTGGAAAGCATCGAAGGCGAATGTTGAGGTTTCGGGACAAGGCTCAGACAATGTCTCTGATACTTCGCCCCGAAGTATCAACTCGATCCCGAATTGGTCATATGTTTCAGATATTCTACGAGCAGAATTGGTGGATTATTCCGACGACTCCAGCGACAACGAAAATGATGATATGACCACCAAGTACAAAATAGTCGTCCAATCTGGAATGCACAGAGTAGCAACCAGGCTGCGGTTGCTTTCATATTATGATATGGTCCGATGGTCATTGGACCATGTGGACATACCGACCAGAACTATCATGAACGAGCAGAGAGTCACCATCGGGACTTTCAGGGCAGAGCATCTGCAAACCATGTATAAGTTTCCCATGACGTCCGACTACACATATGGCACTGAGTTCTTGGATGAGTTCAAGGAGAAGGAATGCGTACAGTATGATAAAACCATGTCCAGTTTGATAAAGGATTGGGTTTCAAACACCGCGAAGTTCAGAGCTGATACCCACGTCATATATTCAATCGCTTCATTAGAACCGCAGTACAAATATGTGGCCATGATGACATGCCAGTTATATGGCAAGGAGGACACCTCGCATTTTTTCCTTTCGTGGGTGCCTCTAATGTTTCGGGTCACTGAAGGCAGCTCCTTTGACTGGGAAAAGATGCTTTCCAATAGCTTGACCAGTCGGGTCACAGAGTATCGGGTGCATAAAGAGAATGGAAAGGCGTCTTCATTCTTCATGTCCGCATACATTATGGATGCAATTTGTTCTATGACACCATTTCCATTAATGATATGGAGTTGGACTCCAGCCGAAGACAAACCCATACATGTATATCATGCAAAATTATGGGAAAAAAAAGAGGAACATTTTGTGTATGAAATCTTTAACTGGGTGATGGTGCCCCTGCATGTCACCATTTTTGGTCACCCACCACCCCGGATCTCGGACAGCATAGTAACGAATCTGAGCAGCATAGCAGACTGGTATGTGGAAGCAGAATTTTCATACCTCAGAGTTTTCGGGGCTTCTCTTCCCCCGCATCCGCTGCCATTGTTCATTCCTGACAAGATGGCTTGTCGCGAGGTTGCCCAACAAATGGTAATTGGCGGTGTAAGCAAAGAACTTAAAGGGTACTCGAAGAAGGTATGGTCGTTTTTTCCTGTTCATTTGAATTCTTATTCTTTATTAGACTTCGAGCATGCCAAAGCCAAGGCTGCAGGTCTGGAAGACTTAAATTTGGTCTCCATCGAATACAAGAATCATGATCCACAGAGGGTCGCGAGCAATCATTTGACCAACTGCGGGCTCAAGAGAATTGACCATGATAATTCACCCTCGGATGACATTTTCCGAGGAGCAAGGTCCTATGCGGAGATTCTAGCTCGGATACAATCCTTGGCACCCGAGGAAAGAGCCGATGTTCTGAAGTTCCAGGAACATCGACGTAGCTGTCTTCCCACAGTGTTGCGAGGTGAGGGCCTGAGTACGCCGGAGGCAAAACATAAGGATGTCGATGGTTCTAAGGATGTGACTCCTGACCAAGGAAAACACCAGGACGAGGGGGAGAAAACGAAGAGTCCAGAAGCAGAGAAAAAGAATCCAGACCCGTCGAAGAAGCAGAGTCCAAAAGCAGAGATAAAGACTCCCAACCCGCCAAAGAAACAGATTTTGGTCGCTACTCCGGGAAAATCTGTGAAGCAGATCAGGGAACCTATTACATCAGTTACCCCCTTTCAGTCTACACAGGGAAATATCGATGCGGGATGGATATTCAATGAATAATTGAGGCCCATAAGGGTGGAAGAACTCCCTCCGAATGAATTTTTATTCGATAAGAAGAGAAAGGCAGTAGTAAAAAGGGAATTCTACCAGGAAGGAGAGTCAACTGAGAAGAAGTATAAAGTTATAACTGAGGGAAAGGACAAAAATAATGAGCAATTCACCACTAAAATAGCAGGGACATTAGGAGCATATGCCTCGACGAATCAATTTTTAGTCGGGCTCTTAAAAAACCAACTCAAAAGGAAAAATAACCTCATTAGGACCCTTGAAGCTAGACTGGCGACAACAATAGAGACTGTTAAAGACCAGGCAAGCGTAGGAATAGAGCATGCCAGGTTGGCCGATAAAAATGAGATAGAGATGCTCAAAAATAAGCTTGAGGAAGCACAGCTCGTGGTCCGGGATGGTCGGATGCAAGCAAGCCAGCAAAGGGATTTGATTGAACAGTTGCAGGCTAGGGTGGAGACCGCCGAGAACAAAATGATAAACATCGGGATGTTCAAATCCTAGGTGATCGAGATTTGGAGTAGAGTCTCTGCTGCATAGCAAAATTTTCTCGCCAAGGTAGAAGTGATCCGGGACAACTGTGTGTTGGTCAATAAGGTTTCCGAGAACTTATCTGCCAGAGAAAGGGATGCTGGAGAAACTCAGGTCACCTTCCAAGAGGCTGTGATAGCCATGAACAACAGGGTTTCAGCAGGTACTCCTAGGTTCACCATTTCAGAGCAAACCAGAGGAAACATTATATTAAAGGAGTGGGAGCATAACATCGTCGAAGGCAAGCAGCAAGCCAAAAAGATAACCAATTCCTTAGAGGAGGCCTTTAATTCTATAGATAGTGATCTGCTGGGCATTGACAGCAGAGGTAATGTCGAGACGTTGATGCAAGTGAATGTGGAAAATATCTCACTTGATCTGAAGGAAAAAGAAGAAAGAGATTCGACTGATATTTCTTAGATGACTATGGTGGACATAGTCCAAGTAGATAAATGCATGATTAAACCCAGCGTGCAATTATGCGCCATCGACATCATCGATGGACAGATGGAAGATAGGCTGCAACAGTTAGCCCAAGAATGTTACTTCTTTGAAGCTAGCTGTCAAGATGAACCGTCGCGGCTAATATCTCAGCTGGTTGAAAGATGTGTCGCCTCTACCGAGTGCACACAATGACAAATGTCTGGCACCAAGTGAAGAAAGAGAAGGAGAAATGGAGCGATTGCTCTCCCCCCTGTCATAACCGAAATTTTGTGACTATTGAGATTCTATCTTATTTGTAAAATTGTATAAATATACCACAGAAAGAAACAAACGTGGCTGGACCCTTTTGTGTCGATTGTAACAGAGTTTTTTACATTTGAGAGTTAATACAAAGCAAATCTGAAGATTCTCAATTCCATCACGACTGTGTTACAAGTTTGTTTCCTTGTATCTCATATTTTGTTTCATTTCATATTCTTGACTGATGTGCTTCGTTATAATTTTGTACGACCACTGCTATAGCAAATGAATTTTGGTTTTCTGTAATTGTTTACTATTTTTCCTCTGTACTAGCTATCGATGGGTGTAAGACCAGTCCACATTTTTAGAATTCTACACATATTCTCTGCTACATCGGTTATTTCCTTACGATTTTCCTCTTTTGTTTATATGTGAGATTCTCCCCTTATAAGAGCCTTACACCATAGACAACTAAATGTTTTTCTCCCACCTCATACCTTTTATTAAAATATAACACAGTTACAGGAAAGAGCCTTTGATTTGCATTCCTATTTTATTCCTGAAATCGTAAATTCTCATTTATACGACCAAATTGAGACAACACTTAATCTCTCTCTGAATTTTTTCCTACTTTTATTGTTCCTCCATGATTTTCCCTATACCAACACAACCTAATATCGAACCCGGATTATCGAACCAAACACACATCACCTTAAACCTTTTTGACACTATTCTTAAAACAACCACTACCCGGGTCGAACTTGAACGTTCATGGGAAACCATTGAACAAAATATAACTATCCAGGAACAGCTGGAAGCTATACAACGCCAACATAGAAATATTCCTTAGTTTCCTTTGCCGAAGGTTGATGTTTCTCCCTTCTCACCTTTTACTCACTTTTGGATGCCTAGACACTGTACTTCCAATCCTTAAGTACAGACTCTGGAACAACAATAGGTATTGGTCTCCTCTAATGTCGCATATAACTCATTTTAGAAATGGTTAAGCAGAGAAAACGTTATAGCATAAATAAGAGAGATGTGTATTCTAGGATTTTGATATATGTGAAGACAAAAATAGATTAAAAATAGTAAACAATATTATTTTTTTTTAAATTATATATTTGAAATCTACATAGTAGACTCTATCTATCTCTATAGTTTCGTCAACAACTGAATTTTTTATCCAATAGAAAAATAATGTGAAAGACAAAGATATAGAGGGGTATTCACAAAAATGGAGGTTTTTATCAATTTGTAGACCCAACCACTAGGATTTTCATCATGAACCTAAATCTGAGCCAACCAAGTCAACTTACACATTGTCAATCCCACCCAAAAAAAATTGAAATCAAAAGAATGTGTGCACATTCTTAGGAGCGTACACACACTCCTATAAGACATTCACCTTCCCCTTCCTCCCTCCCTCCCTCTCTCTCTCTCCTACATAGACCTCCCCTATCTATATCCCTCTCCCTCTCCCTATCCACCCCACCTATTTGTCTCCCTCTCTCTCTCCCTCACACTCCTATACATGGTAATACCTAGACATGGCAAGAATTAGACAACACAAGGCATGGAAAGACATAGACCTAGACCTTACCTTGACATGCCTCAAACTTTCACATCCACTCCCTCCCT
>SNQJ01S0009270.1:199010-211803 GCA_010110895.2 Picea sitchensis | reverse complement strand
TTCCACTCTTTCTCTCTTTATCTCTCCCTCTACCCCTTTTTCCCTCCCTCCACTATCTCTTCCACCTCTCTCCCACCCTTTCTCTATATCCTTGTTGTTAGTCTCGGTCTCACTCTATATACCCCTCTTTCTCTCTCTATTCCCCCTCTATATCCCCCCTTCATATCAATCTCTTTCTACACCCCTTCTTTGTCTCCCTCTTTGATTCCCTTCCTCTCACTATCTTTCTCTCTACCGCCCATCTTTTTCTCCCTCTCCCTCCCTCTCACACTTTGTCTCTACCCCTCCTCTTTGTCTTGATCTCTCATTATCCCACACTCTAACACACTCACACTTAGTAAACATTGGAAGAAGCAAACATGGTTAATACTATTAAGCCCAAATACTAGAATTCTTAAGCATCTTGATGATTATATAAGTCTTCGCAAATTGTGTACTATACACAGTATAGGTTTGTCCATTGCATTTTGGCTCAACACAATTTCATCATCTCTATTTTAAAAACATCAATGGTATTATAATTAATAAGTGTGAATTTGATTAATGGTCCACCTCTTGTAGAATTTCTATGTACACCTTCCATAAATGAAAATTTCCCCACAATGGTTGAGTCATCAACTATGTTATGGGTCTTTGATGGGAAACAAATTGAACCTGAAGGAGTTTGTCTAAACATACCAATCTAACTGAGTGGAAAAAATGTTGTACTTGATATTACAATCATATGTTCAAACCTTTAGAATACAAAATTATTCTAATTCATGATTGTATACAATCTTTGAAAGTGACAATGTCTTCAATTTTTCATGTGAGCACTTTAAAGAGACTATTGACTAGATTGCATTCTACAGCCCACAAAAGCATGAATTCAACTTCCCTTCTAGATCATGTCTCAATGAATCTTCTTTTCCTCCAAACAACCCTTCTAATGAGTTTTATTTTTCAGACCCCTATGCTTGAATGATGAATCTTACTATTTGTGTAGTGTATAGTTTTATCCTTTCACTTTTGTGTACAACTTTTACACATCCTCTTTCCTTATTGTTTCTCATGACTTATTTCCTAATTATCCATATTACAATAAGAGTATCTTGTCATATTGGATTTTTTATGATGCAATCTAACATTCAGGGAACCTAGCTTCAGTTGCATGGATTATTTTCAGTCCTTCCCTCAACATGTTGCATTCTAATGGAATGTGCTTCAAATTTGCCAATAAAAATGAAGTTGAGTATGAAACTATTTTTTTTTTTTTTTATCTGATGTTGCAACACAACATATTCATTACTTGATACTTCACCTAGACTCATAGATACTAGTTAGACAACTAAATAAGTTATTCTATGTTATCAATCCACGTTTACTTAGGAAATTCCTAGGGGTAAGGCTTCTTGTAACAAAACTTGATTATATAACATTTATTCATGTCCCGATAAATCAAAATGATTTCACACATAATCTAGAAAACCATGGTTTGGACTACCATTTAACACATTAAATTAAATTAAAGGAACAAACTTGTACATAATCACACTTTCAAATCAACACATATAAATAAAAAGATAGCAATTAGCCCTGAAAATTTTGTTTTATATATAGTAGTTTCAATTTTTTGCAAAAACATGTAGTTCATGGAGATATAAAAACTAGATTCATAAGTCAAAATTATGGAATTACACCCACAAACATACCCTAAACATTATTATCCAAAATGGATCTAAAATAACTCCTCCAAACTTTGTAAAAGGGAGAAATTCTTAACAAATTTTGAAGTCAATGGTCCATTGGAAAACAACTTGAAGACCAAAGGCCAAAGTTCTCATTTTGGCTACAACAAGATGAAATGAATCATTTTATGTCAATCATTACAAGTTATCTCTATAACAAATGGATGCTTGTGTGATGGAAATACAATTGAAGAGATGGAAATAAAATCAAGCTTGGGAAAGAATGAGCAGTAGAAAAAGGATGGAGGACTGGAAGTTTTTTCAAATATGAGAGGATGAAGAGGATTTTCAACATCTTGATGGTGAAAAAATATTGTCTCTGAGCCAAAGCCACAATTTTCAAAATACCACCAGTGAGTAAGAATACATGAAATCTATGATTGGGAGTGTATAGCTCCATCTTGTAATAAGTTTTGAGAATAAACATAAGCCATAATTATTGGTATCAAAGGAATTGAATCTCGTGACCAAGAAGAAGTTGTCAATACTTTGAGGAGAAACCAAGATGTAGTATAGGAAAACCATTGTAAAGAGAGAGGTTGGAAGACTCGATGGTCATTAATGCATAGATCCAAGAGGAGAATTGGCACTTGAAGGATAAAATATAGAGGTTTGACAAGAGGATAGAAAACCTAGAAAAGAACGTTGATATTTTTCCAAAATTTGCATTCGTTAAAGGAACATTTTGTTGAATGCTAGGGTTATATCACCATTGTTATGGTAGATTGGAATAGGAGAAAAAATTATATCTTACAATTGGGAGAGAAATGACTCTAGCTATATGACCAACAAAAATAAAGTCTCAACCAGATGATGGCTCATTTGTACCAAAAATTGGTAGCGAAGGAGGAGACATTGGGCAAGATACAAGTAGTTGTCCAAGAGAACAAGGAAGAACAATAAACTCCCTTCATTATTATAGAAGTTGACACCATGACTGAGACAAGCATGGTAATATCACCCTCCAAGGACCTTTCTCAATATGTTTTGAAATATCCCTTTGGTAATTTTGAAAATCATACCAAAGACATAGACTCCAAACTAATTAGAAAAATGGGATACAATGGCCAAGGGATAGGAAAGAGAAGTTAGTAGATTATAAACCTCATTGTAGTTGGACCTAGGGTCAAGCATGAAAGCATGGTATTTGGTGGCAAATAGGACAAACGAGAATGCTCAAAGACTGCATTTGTTTTTAGCATCAAGAGGATAGATCATAAATTCCACCTATGGAAGTATTGGCACTGAGAAATACCATGTCCACCAAGGTCAATTTTGTGAAAGAAAAATATGTTACAAATTTTCCCTTTTTATTAGAAGAAAGAGAAGAAACAAATGAAGATGGTAGAACACTACTATTGTAAGAAAAATTCATCCATTGGGATGGATCCCACCTATCTGTTGATCGAACTAGTTACATCCTCTTTGGTAGCTTAGCAAAACGCATAGGTTACCCACACATCATATAGTCTTGATGTCTAAGGAAGATAAAGGGGAAGAAGGAGAGATGAGGGACTTGCATGCAAGCCCTCTTAGGACCACCCATCTTGGGTATTTTCCTCCCTCATATCCCTAGAGGGAAAAAAAGGCATGTGGGTGGTATTTGTGGGAAAGGGGTGAGAAAAAAAGATCACTAATTTTTAGACTAGCAAACTAATATAAATGAGCAATAAGTTGTTCACTCCCTTGTGACCTTGGAAAAATTATCTAAACTGGCTCTCGAGCTAAAACCATGCCATTTAATATGGATAGAAGTTACAAACAACAAGTTTTTCATACCTTGTAATACGCAAAAGCAATCCCAGAATTGCTTGGAAAGTGGTCTGAGTAAGGAAAAGGAAGGTTGAGTATAAATTTTGGGGACTGAAAACTCAATTATAGCCCTTCAATAGGATGCTAAAGCTATGAAAAAATATATTATTAGTTGAAAAAAAAAGGTTTATCGGGATGTTGGGCAGTCTGAAAAAATGTTTGAGACTTTAGCCATGTGTTATTTTTGAATTTTAATCTGGTTAATCACAAGAAAGGCTACCATTCCATTATAAATGTCTTCTCAATCAATTGCACACCTTTTATCTTGCAACTATTTTTCCTAGTATTAAATGAGTGAGATAACATACACCACTTGGTCAGAACAATGAATGCCCCATGGAATTCATAAAAGGAGAGGTTAGCCCCTTCTTGTCACTATCACTTCTAGGCTCTTAAGTTGCTTGGATTGAATAAGGACACCTACGTAAAGGAAGAGGCTCAAGACTCCCTCAAGGGATTTTAATTGAACTTACCCAAGAAATGCAATATTCCAATCCAAGCTAAGTTATTCAAAGTTCAGAACCATGAGATTTATCCAATAAAACCAAATCGAAAAAAGAAGCTCACTTGATTGATACAAGGAAGAGAAAGTTTTTGAGGGGTCCCTGATGAACATTCCCTTCCTTTGACTCTTAGTATCCTAGAAACTGATAATACAAAAATGAAAATACCAAGCCATCCACATGGCGAGATCACATCTTTCTTTCACAAGAATGTTTCTTGGTCAACAAAATTGAAATTGAAATATATCTACTTAATATATATGTATGTATGTATGTATGGTATATATATAGCTAGATAGATATATGGTTTTTTTTCATGGGGAGGACCCATGCCTTTTGTTTTATGATGCTTTCATTTTTGTGTTTTGTGTTTTTAGTGTTTTTTTCTTTAGCTTTTGTGACATCCTAGTTTTAACCCTTATGAACTATAATGTATTATCTAATTGTGACTTAGGTTGGTGAGGTAGTAAAGTTGAAAAAGGGCCAGAGTGCCTAGGAAATGTAATACTTCATATACATTAATAAAATACATCGATGGATGCAAGATGGACAAGGACAAAAGAGATAGGGGGTTATGATTCCATGAGAGAGGGGGCTTGAGGGGCCAAGTCTTTTTATTATTATTTTATTTTACCCAGAATTGATTTTATGCAGAAAAGGGGTTACATAAGCTTATTGGGAGGGAGGCTATGTGGATCTTGTCTTCATGCAATTTAGACATCTCTTGGGGGTTGTTTGGGTCTTTTTCATCTTTTTTCCCCTTGTTGTACTTCTTCTGTTTTCCTCACTCATTAGAGATAATTTGTTTGCTCTTGGTCTGAGCATGGATCCAAATGGTTGCTTGGGTGTCTCTTGGTTAAGTTTTCTCACATATGTGAATCTTGAGAGTCCTAGCATGGAGATTCTTGACTAGAAGCATTGGATCCCTAGAAGGAGATGGAAATTCCTGAGGGACTGCATGGCAGAGAAGGGGGTCCATTCTCTTGGGTTGTGTAGGCTGAGTAGAAAAGAGTTGGTGTACTTTGGATTGTTGTTAGTGTTGAAAGGCATGTGATAGATTGAGTGTTGAAAGGCCTATTAGTTATGATATTGATGGTGGTTCAGATAGAACTATCCACAACTGAGAATCCTTGGAGTTTCCAGTAGGGATATTTCCTTAACAGTAGCACTAGATCCCTGGAGAGAAATGTATTAACCTCATGGACTACATGGAAGAGAAAGGTGTTCATTTCTTTGGGTTGTGCAGGCTGAGGGGGAAAGAGAGATGGAAATTTAGATTTGTTGTGAGGTTGGGAAACCTAAGAGCTAGTTAGCCAACTTTTGTATGTTTTTAGATTTAGCTTAGGACCCATCCTTGTGGATTCAAAGCCATGGATCAGGGGTGACATGTTGTTAAGAGTAAATGAATAGCAGTGTCTATGGTTGGGAGGAACGTCCTTGGTCTGTAGCCAGTTGGTGAATTTTTTCTTGACAGATAAGTGCTCTATGTTTTCTATATATAATGTTATTATGTTGTATTTAATTTTCTCTGAGATATGTATTTTAATGTGCATGTTTGTTGGTTATTTGTTGTGCATGGAACATTGTTTACTTCTTTATGTTGTATCATGGATATTTTCTTATTCATGTGATCTTCATGCTTCTTAATTAACTTAGAAGTGATTTTAATTGAGATAAGTCACTTTGAAGTGAGTCTATGGACTGCAATGTGCCTCGCCTGTGGGTGGTTGGGTGTGTTGCAATCAGATTAAGTGGTGTATCCCAACCTATGTGTGGTTGGGTATGTTATAAAATGGTATCAAATCTACTGGTATAAACATCGGACCAGTATGGGTTGTATTTGTTGGTCAGATTCTCATGGTTGATATCAATTTATGAACTCAAAATCATGATGCTCGGGAGGAATGGCATTGCAAGGTCCTTGCATAATCTAGAATGCAAAATATCCTTTGTAAGGGATTGAAGGATCGTGACCGTCCCTTTTGAATTTGGGAGATATCTCCACCGTGGGATCAAGAGAGATATGGATTGTTGGATCGAAGGGTAGGTGAACAAGGGTCATCTGATGAAGGTGAAACCAAAGGTTGGGGTAAGGTTAAGTCCTAGCCGTCAGATCTAGATTGTTGATTGTCAGTCGTCGATTGAGGCCAAGCGTGAAAGGTAATACTTCAGAACTTCATGTCTTCGATGATCTTGGAAGGAAGGAAAACCTTGAACTATAGAAGGTCGAAGTCGTGAAGTCCCATCAATCATTTGATCTAGTAGGAGGTGTGGGGGAATCTTCGTCATTGATCATGGTCACCCGACATTGACCACTTCAGAAGTTTTCACTCCAGGAGTTTTAAACCTTATTAAACTTCTACAAGCCGAAGCCCAAAATATTTGAAGTCCCATAATTCTCATCGACCATTAGATTGAGGGAAGGACTTTGGTAGTATTGCAGTCTGTCGAATCTGGTAGTGGTAGAAGGGTAGCGAAGTTTGGGCTTTAGAACTTCGCCACTCCGACGATTACTAAGCATATTGTAGATCAAAACCACAAAGTGTCGAAGCCCCAAAGTCCTAAATGCATGAAAGTGTAGAGTCGTGAGGTCATGTCGGCCGTTGGATCTGGAGCAGTGATTGTGGATCATCTGTGTGGTTGATGACGTGGCTTATGCCACGTGGAAAGGGTGTTGTTTGGGGACACATGTCGCCCATATTTGGTACCTTTTGGACCTCAATATGTCCATTTTTAAGTGACACATGGCACACATTCTATGGGTTCATGTCACCTTGGGTGACGTGAGCATGACGTGTCATCTCCGCAAGCATGTGACTTTGGGGGTGTCCAATTTTTTGTTAGTAAAAAGTGTCAAAGCTCGAAGTCATGAAGGCACACTAGTCATCGATCTGATATCCCTTCAGGACCTCTCTCGAGTCTTGGATCAAGAAAAGGGAGAAGAGTAAAGTACTTTGCAGGATTTTCACTCTAGGGAAGTGGAATACTCGGGAATGGAAATATCTCGGAGCACCGAATTTTTGGAGTGTGAGAATCGTCTTTCTCAGCACTTGATTAAGTCCTGACCATTCGTTTATGAGAAGAGTAATCACTTTGGAAGATTGTCACGCCAAGGAGGTGAAAGACTAGAGAATGAAAATATCTCCGAGCCCCAGAGCACCGAATTTTTGAATTGGTTGAGAGTCGCCCATCTCAACGCTTGATTAAGTCGTAGTTGTTGATCTTGTTGAATCCTCCAAATGGGGGAAATATTGTCCATTCAATGGGAGATCAAGTCTCTATCGTCTGATTTTTGTTGGTGGAGTTAGTGAAGGCTTCAGTGAAGTGTAACTCCGGGGGAAAACAGTATTTGATAGGGGAAAAAAATAAAAGGTCGAAGTCTGGAGGACCTGGTCCTATTGTTTGTCCCATTCTAAGGTAAAAAGGGATTGAAATTAAACCATCCCTCAGACTTGGTGTTCATGCAATCTCCTGTGTAGAAAAACATAAAGCAGGGCACTAAAGGATTGTAAATCCCACAGTTTCAAGTCGTGGTCACTTGGAAATTGGTTTGAAGGAAACGCCTTTACATTTTTATTTATTTTTTGTATTAGCTAAGGGGGATAAAAGTGGTTTTTCATGGATCCCTAACTTTTAGCTCCAATATCCAATTGGGGAAAGAGTACAATCATTGGAAAGATGATTCGAAGGATTTAGAGGAAAATAACATGGGATTGTTATAATATGAATATTGATGAAATTGTATTGACAATTTTGTATAATATGTATAATTCTAAATAGATGATTGCTTGCAAGATTGTCAGGATTAGAGGTATAATCATATCAATACCATTATAGGATCAGATGTTAGGGTCATGGAAGCATGATAGAGCTTACAGGAGTTGGATGAGGAAATCAAGAACTACAGAGAAAGTAATGAAAGGTGGACAAAGAACTCAAGAATAGTGGAACAAAGTATTAGTCAACAACCACAAAATATGAATAAACTGCAGGTACAAAAAAAACAAGATTCCTCACATAGGATATGAAGCTAGTAGGTTAAAAATGTCATTGAGAGACACATAAAGGAAAAGTATGAATCCTAGCCTTGAAGGAAGAGAGGTGTAGATAGTTGTAAAGCTTAAGTGTGAAAGATATCCACTCCTGATACCAGAGTTCACAGTGAAAACATGATGCCAATGCAGAGAAATTGAATGCTCTCTCACTTGAGAAGTGTCATTGAGTGAAAATGGACTTCTATTGGGAATGGTATTAAGTGTGAAAGGTATGGTTTCATAGGGAAAGGTTAATGAAGTAACCTAATGGAAAAATGAGGAGTAATAGTATTTGATTCAATAACATTGTAGTAGAGTGATTGAATGTTTGATCTACTTCATTCCAGGGTGCTAAAATGTTTCATAAAGGTAAAGTCGGATATGACTGCCTAAGAGAGGCTGCTGAAAATAGAACACATTGGTTTGATTGTGGAATGGCCAAGTGGAACTTGACTGGAAAGTGTTTAGAATATGGAACCATAGCGAAGATGAGAAGAATGGGAGCACACAAGGTAACAAGGATCTGAAGGACTTCAAGGACAACCAACTACCACATAAATAGATAAATAAATAAGTGAATTAAAACATAAATACACTAGAGTGTATGAGGCATACAATGAAGTTAAAATGAATATTTATTGGTAGGAATGTTGATAGTGAATGCTTGGTGCATAGGGATGTGTAATTTTTCATATGTTCATAACATGCTTGCGAACATAGAATAGTCTATTATCATGAAATAATGTTTGAGTATGACTAATGATGGATTATGAATTCAAGAAAAATGATATAGCAAGGTTAAGGATGTGGACGTTGTTGTTATGATTTCCATATAGGTAAAGACCCATGAGGGTGGAAATAATGGTGATCAGAATGATGAAGGAGGAAGTATGTGAGATTCTACAAATATCAGTTGGTCAGATAGCAACAAGTAAGTTGATAGCAACTCACTAGGTATGCATTTAGTTTATGTTGATGCATACATGTTGAAGAGGATTGAGGTAAGAATTCCATCAGTTAATTTTCAATATTTAAATGGATATGTAATGGCCAAAGGCTTAGATTATGTAAATGTTTTTTATTATAGAATGCATTTAGATAAAACGTTGGTTGCGTATTATGTTATGATTGGTTATGGGATCATAATCGAATTAATTTAGGAGACATACTCCTTCTATAACAATGAATATCCATATAGTTAGTCATGTGTGAGACCATAATACAGTTTGATATGGAAGGGCTATATCACTATGTGAGTGCTCAATGGTATCTACTGTATATATGATGTTTGGACTGCAACCTCTTTGCAGACACTGAAGAGCACTTAAGGATTATATTCTTGGTGTTGAGTTTGGGTTGAAAATGAAGGTATCTAAATAGTTAGGCAAGCAGTAGGAAGTGTGTGGATGATGTGTTGAGTCATTGGTCAGACCTTCCAAATCATCATGGTGGAATGAATGACATAGTTATGTGGTATTATGTAGTCAATGCATGGATGCATTGTATAAATGTGGCCATGGGTATTAGAACATTGATTTTTATTTTATTTAGTAATTAATTGTTGCATTATGAAAAGCCTGTGGTGATGAAAATATGTAATGATGGATAGATTGATTATATCTAATATGAGTATTGTAGTGACCATATGAATTTAACATCCCTTAATTACATAAATTGTAACAATAATATCTACTTGATTTCAGAAAATTCAATAATTCCTTTTAATTGAGCACATACGCATTTTAAATTGATCAATGAATAATAAATTTTTATAACAGAATAAAAACAAATGCATAATTTTAAATACTTGGGTCTGATGCTAACCCTTTGTTTGTCTGCTTGTCCTATTGACCTTTGTTGAACTGTGTAAACACTTCCCAAACCTTGTTCCACCCTGCCAACTAGGACAACTTCCTAGCTCCAGGATATCATATGGATATCCTCACCCCCATGCTCAAAGTCTCCAGCAAATCGGTGCCCCTATACTAAGCCTTCCAACTCCAGAACTCAACTCCCCTCCCTGCAAATCCAAGAGAGCCCCAAAATCAATCCCAATCTCCCGTAGAATGATAATCCCCCTTCGCAAACCTCCTCCCCCCCCCGATATACTTCCTTCACTGCCTCTCTCATTTACTTCCTTACCTACCCATTTATTACCTTATCCCCTTATAATTAATATCTTAACCCTTTTATTTATTATTTTATCCTATATTTAATGTCCTATGCCTTCCCGAATACGTAAGCTTTAATTTAACAATATAATTTATTAACCCCCTTTAATTCTTTACTTAATTAATTAATGAGTCAATTAATAATTAATTAATCCTTGACAATCATGAACAAGTAATTAATAATAATTAATTAGTTAATGTTATTTAAGAAATAATTATTGTTTAGCTAACTTTTAGGACAATTAGATTATTAAATTAATTATAATTAATAATCCTATACATCTATTTAAGCAGGGTCACTACATACACCCACCCTTCAGGAAACTTCGTCCCGAAGTTAAGGTATCTTATGGTACAAAGGAAAAGAAACATGGTTCACACATTCATAACAAGTAACCGACATTATCAGTAAGTAAGTCAAGAAAACCCATGCATACTAGTGTATATGTACAAGAAATGCATGTGTAGCTAGTACATACAAGTCTTGTGCATGTACTAATAATCAAAACTATCATCCTTTAGTAATTTATGTATGTATCCAATCTAGTCAACAAGACTAGTCTTTTATAAAAGACAACAAACCAATCAATTGTTTGAGAAATCCTTTAATTACTATTATCTGGTTCAACATTTTTATTTTTTTTAAACAACTGTGGTTTAGTTACGTAATAATGAATATTCATATATACACATTTCTCTTTTTTTTTTTTTGAAGGAAAAACATTAAATTCCACCACAAGACAGATCTCCATACCTTCTCAACTATTACTACTCATCCTTCCTCCCTAACCTACTTTCATCTCCATTCCTATCCTTCCTCTGCTAGACTATATTGGAGCGTCAACTATATTGACCTAACTCCAAATAGAACCCATAAGCAGAAGTGTCGTTATCTCAACCAAGCTTCCCTAGCAGGCATCTGACAGTCATCATCACACGTCTTGGGGAGCGTGAACTAACACCGTCCTCCCATGACTTCAGGTTTCGGAGGATACACGGTGGGAAATGCCTCCACACCTCCTAATCATAACTAGGGTCCACACCCTACAATGGAGGATACACGGTGGGAAATGCCTCCACCCCTCCTAATAGGACTAGGGTCCACGCCCTACAATGGAATACACAGTGGCACCGTGTTGCTGGAGGTTTTGTCATCTTTTATTCGGTTTTGGGCAGTGTCATCACCATAATGTTTCTCAGTTAGTGGTCCTAATATCCACTTTCATCATCATTATCCCTTGTCTATTTCATAGCCTATAACCTGCAGATTAGTCTGTAACACAAACTCATACATTTCTATGCATTATCATCATGTAATTGCATACTATCATCATTTCAATTTGGTATCCCTGTACCGATAAATTAACATCAAAGTTTTCCAGTTAGAATTAGATCTCATAATATCCCATAATTCAATTTCGAAATCTATTCATAATATTATCATTTACCCAAAATAGATTGCATAATATCCAACATCATACTAATAGCATTTAAACATTCATTAAATTAACATTCTCACAATATGTCGCATCATATACATCATCATCAATAACATTTAAACATTCGTAAAGTTTACATTCACATAATATATCGCATTACATACATCATCATCAATAACATTTAATCATTCATAAAAGTTCATACATTTAAAGTTTAGGTGTACCACTAAATAGTTTCATTGTGACTAGAAAATAAAGTATATAGGCCTCAGGTAATCATGGTTGTCTAAGTCAAAAGGTGGTGTTACATACACCCCACCTTCGAGAAACATGTTCTCAAGGTGGTCAAAATAGTGAGGGATAGTCTCGCTGTAGTGTCTCGGTGTCTTCCCAAGTAGCATATCTTGGACTATACTTGTCCCACTGGACCTTAACTTGGTCTACTAGACGGTTCCTGAGCTGTTGGACTCTATGGTCCAATATGTGTACTGGTTCTACCGTGAGGGTTCCGACATCCGATACTTGCAATTCCTTCCAATTTAGTTTATGTGATTCATCAGCAACATAATGAAGTAAAACAAATACATGAAATACATTATGAGTTTTATGCAAGTGGGGTGGCAGTACGAGACGATAAGCAACGGGTCCAATTTTCTCTTGGATCCTGAATGGTCCTATAAATCGAGGTGACAACTTTGTCTCCTTCCCGAACCGTATGGTACTCTTATTAGGCCTAATCCGAATGAAAACCCGGTCTCCCACTTCATAAATTTGGTCGGTCTTGTGTGCATCCGCATAGCTTTTCTGCCTAATCTGAATCACCTGTTCCTCCATTTCTTGAATCAATTCTGGCACAATTGTTACTTGGTCTTCTAGTCTATTCCAACTCAATGGCGTTCTTCATGGCCTCCCATAAAAATCTTCGTAGGGTGGCATTCCGATGGAACTATGAAAATTGTTATTATAGGCAAACTCTACCAAAGGTAGGTACTTCTCCCACTGGGTTTGATTATCCATGACATACATCCTAAGCATGTCTTCCATGACTTGATTTACTCTCTCAGTTTTCCCATCTGTTTCAGGATGATAAGTTGTTCTTAAGTTCAA
>SNQJ01S0009270.1:138329-199000 GCA_010110895.2 Picea sitchensis | reverse complement strand
TTCAATAATTCCTTTTAATTGAGCACATACGCATTTTAAATTGATCAATGAATAATAAAATTTTATAACAGAATAAAAACAAATACATAATTTTAAATACCTGGGTCTGATGCTAACCCTCCGTTTGTCCTCTTGTCCTGTTGACCTTTTATAAACTGTGTAAACACTTCCCAAACCTTGTTCCACCTTGCCAACTAGGACAACTTCCTACCTCCAGGATATCATATGGATATCCTGGCCCCCGTGCCCAAAACCTCCAGCAAACTAGTGCCCCTTTACTAAACCTTCCGACTCCAGAACTCAACTCCCCTCCCTGCAAATCTAAGAGAGCCCCAAAATCAATCGCAATCTCCCATAGAATGATAATCCCCCTTCGTAAACCTCCTCCCCCCACATATCCTTCCTTCATCGCCTCTCTCATTTACTTCCTTACCTACCCATTTATTACCTTATCCCCTTATAATTAATATCTTATCCCTTTTATTTATTATTTTATCCTATATTTAATGTCCTATCCCTTCCCTAATACGTAAGCTTTAATTTAACAATATAATTTATTAACCCCCTTTAATTCTTTACATAATTAATTAATGAGTCAATTAATAATTAATTAATCCTTGACAATCATGAACAAGTAATTAATAATAATTAATTAGTTAATGTTAATTAAGAAATAATTATTGTTTAGCTAACTTTTAGGACAGTTAGATTATTAAATTAATTATAATTAATAATCCTATACATCTATTTAAGCAGGGTCACTACAAGTACTAGTTGAAGGTGATTGGATTTTTGTTTGTTACAATTCCAAGATCAGTTTTTGGAGCTATTAAAAATGTTACAAGTGATATTACAATAATTATTGAATGCAGTGGGGTGAATGCATTTATATATTATCGAACATATAAATGATTATGCTAATAGTTGAAATGATGTGAGTATTGTTAACGCATGAAGTTGAAAACACTTCAGGAACTATTAAATACTGCAACAAGAAAGTTGCAGGTTAAAGTAGCTACATAATGATAAATTGCAGAAAAGATTTGTTGGGGGAGACAAAGTAATAAAAATATTTCTGGATATAAGAAAGAAAATATTGGCCGATAATACATGTGTATGTAATGATGAGTTTGTTCCAATTGATAGTTATATTAATAGAAGTGATTAAATTGTAGTTGTAAACAATCCTGAGATCACTTTGTGATTTTGTTTTGAATCGTTACCATGTATATATGGCTTGTACATGAGATATTGACAATTGTTTTAGCTGAGGAATGTTGAAATTGCAGGAAGAGAGGATCTTGAATATGGAAGTTTAGTAAGCCCTTAAAGAATACTTATTCCTATTGTTGCAAGAGCCAAATCATTATGAGCAGAAGCTCATGTCTAGAAATTTTATTTTTCCTATATAAAATAGTTTTGGGAATTATAATTTAATAATTACTAACAAATTGTTTTGGTTGAATGTAAATTGAAGAAGTTGCAGGTAGGATGGTCTTGTATATGGCATGGGTGTAATCCATATCAAAGATTGATATTTACAGTTGTAGAAGCCAAACATTATGAGTAGAAAGCTCATGCTTGGGAAAAAAATTATTTCCTGTATAGAACAAATTTGATATTATGATTGAAAATGATTATAGTGATATCTCATGATGACTATATACGTATAATGAAAATGAGATTTTGGATATGTAAGATGGAAGAATGCCTTGGATAGGCAAGATGGATCGCCTGAGGGACTGTAAAGTAGAGAAGGGAATTCCTGAGCCTGGGCCTGGAAGGTGAGTGACCACAAGGAAGATGAGACCTTGATAGCTCTTGTAAACTATTGATTGAGATAATGCACACAATGGGTATGTTAAGGAAAAAAGTGAGACACGTTAACGATACAACCATATGGATGCATCTCCATGAATCTCATAGATAATTATTGTACTAGATTATGAAAAAAAAATACTTTTAAATTATGAACAAAAATAAATACTTTCTACACAAAATTGTGAATTGACATGCTCGTTGATTAGAAATGTTGTAGGGAAATGATGAATGTTGAGGACTTAGAAAAGCACTAGACTATGAGGAAGAGAATAAGGTGGTGTTGGAGCAGTTGAATGACAAAGGCATTGAATGAAGAAAATCCAATGGACTTGTTGCATATGGAGTTTTGGAAGACACAACTTTGAAACTTCCTGACCGAGTGCACTGGAGCCCTAGAGAGTAGTGTAACAACCTAAGGGACTGCATGGCAAAGAAAGGGGTTCATTTATTTGGGTTGTGTAGGGATGAGAGGGAAGGAGAGATTGTTGGTCAGAACTACTACCGGAAATATAAATTATGAAGATCATTATACATGTTTTGGATCGGAATTCCCATGGATACATGTTTGATTTTCGGCTAGAGTGCCTATGTATATAAGATTGGGTTGGATTGCCTATGTGGATTAAGGCCAGAGGGCCTGGATTTGTAATTAAATAACATTGGAATGGTTTTGTGCACTCAGGACAGTGCCAAAATAAGGGGAGGGGGATGTAACATCCCAATTTTAACCCTTATGAACTATAATGTATTATGTAATTGTGACTTAGGTTGGTGAGTCGGTAAAGTTGAAAAAGGGACAGAGTGTCTAGGAAATGTAATACTTCATATACATTAATAAAATACACTGTTGGTTGCATTATGGACAAGTACAACAGAAATATGAAGCTATGATTCCACGAGAGAGGGGGCTTGAGGGGCCAAGTATTTTTATTATTATTTTATTTTACCCATAATTGATTTTATAGAGAAAAGGGTTTACATGACCTTCTTGGGAGGGAGACCATGTGGCTCTTGTATTCATGTAATTTAAACATCCCTTGGGGGTTGTTTGGGTCTTTTTCATATTTCTTCCCCATGTTCTACTTCTTCCTTTTCCCTTACTCATTCGGGATAATTTGTGTGCTCTTGGTATGAGCATGGATACGAATGGTTGTTTAGGTGGTTGTTGGTTAAGTTTTCTCACAACTATGAATCCTGAGAGTCCCATCATGGAGATTCTTGACCAAAAGCACTGGAGCCCTAGAAGAAGATGGACAAGCCTGAGGGATTGTGTGGCAGAGAAGGGGGTCCATTCTCTTGGGTTGTGTAGGCTGGGTAGAAGAGAGTTGATTTACTTTGGATTCTTGTGAGTGTTGGAAGGCATGTTATAGATTGAGTGTTGAAAGGCCTGATAGTTATGATATTGATGGCGGTTTGGATAGAACTATCCACAATTGAGAATCCTTGGAGTTTCCAACAGGGATATTTCCCGACCAATAGAAATGGATCCCTGGAGAGAAATGGATTAGCCTCACAGACTGCATGGAAGAGAAAGGTGTTTATTTCTTTAGGTTGTGCAGGCCGAGGGGAAAAGATAATTGGAAATTCATATTTTTTTTGAGGTTGGGAAACCTAAGAGCTAGTTAGCCAGCTGGTGTATGATTTTAGATTTGGCTTAGGACACATCCTTATGGATTCATAGCCATGGCTCGGGTTTGACCTATTTTTGAGAGTAAATGAATAGCAATGTTTATGGTTGGGAGGAACTTCATTGGTCTGCATCCAATTGGTGAATGTTTCCTTGAAATAGAAGTGCTCGTTGTGTTTTCTGTATAATTTTATTCCATTGTATTTAATTATCTCTGATATATGTATTTTAATTTGCTTGTTTTTTGGTTATTTGTTGTCCATGGCACGTTGTTTACTTATTTATGGTATAGCATGGATATTTTCTTATGCATGTGATCTTCATTCATCTTAATTAACTTATAAGTGATTTAAATTGAGATAAGTCACTGTGGAGTGAGTCCCTGGACTATAGTGTGCCTCGCCTGCGAGTGGCTGGGTGTGTTGCAATCGTATTAAGTGGTGCATCCCTGCCTGTGGGTGGTTGGGTACATTACATTCACCCTCCCTACTAAAATTGGCGTTAACCACAGTAGGTAAGATGGGAGGGAAACCCAACCATCATCCAGTCATGGGACTATCTTCCTTTAGCCTTCGACTCAGGTTTCACAACACTTATAGAATGGAATAAAAAGATTAATGAAATTGACTACACTACCCAACCCAAAATAATGGGGTTGAATCTCTTTGCGGGTTGCATAGCCACCATGTGTGAAGTAAAATTCAAATAGTTCTTTGGTTATTTGACCTAAAAATTATTAATGAAAATATAAATAAATAATAATTACAAGGGAAATAATATTGATCTCTATGAACAAAAAAATGCTTGAAACAAAGACATTTTCTTAAAAATGAATTCTATATTGATGCTAAAATGTGTGAAATATTATGGAAACTAAGTAAACTCAAAATAAAACTACCCAACCCAAAATAATGGGGCTGAATCTCTTTGTGGGTTGCATAGCCACCATGTGTGAAGTAAAATTCAAATAGTTCTTCGCTATTTGACCTAAAATTACAATGAAAAATATAAATAAATAATAAATTACAAGGGAAATAATATTGATCTCTATGAACAAAATGTTTGAAACAAAGATATTATTTTCTTAAAAATGAATTCTATATTGATGCTAAAATGTGTGAAATATTATGGAAACTATAAAACCCCAAAAACAAAATGAAAATTAGTTGTGTTGGGAGATTTGTATATAATGAGCTGTTTTTATTGTTTCCCTATTGGATCCTTTTCCTCAAATAGGTCTTCAAGTGGTTCCCTACCACTTAGATGAAACATAATGGGCAACTAATTAAGCTATTGACATGTTACTAATGACTTTTAAGTGTTTTTTATGATATATATATATATATATATATATATATATATATATATATATATATATTAAAACTACAAGTATAACAACAAACAAAGAAGGTTGTCCTAAGAGGGTAAGCTGACCAAAATGTCCAATTTACCTATTCATGGAAGTAATAACACATGTAGAAAATGAAAATTTAAAAAAGAAGAAGAATATAAGGGGGAAAAGACAACTATAAACAACAAAGAAAAGAGAACTTGAGGGTTTTCCTAAGGAACCCCTAGACCTCTTTGTTGCCAACTATGGTTAGTATGATTAGCTCCTTAAAATATGCACAAACATTCACATAAAATATATATACAAGAGTTGTTAAAAAGTAAAAACAAGCAATTCAAACCTGAGGAAATACTAAGAAATGCCTAACTAACCAATCCCCCATGGAGATAAATAAAATAACTATCATTTACAACTACACCTCAACCCTCAATCAACAAGTATTGAAATCCCAACAACTAACAGAAAACAAGTAATCAAAATCACTAAGAAACCTTGAGAAATCAATAGATATTAGTTATTATATTCAACAATTCCCCCAAAATGAAAATGTCTTCCTTTTATTTATAAGAGAAGAGGAGGCTAGGGTTAGGTCACAAGGAACTTACCACTTTTTAAAAAGTGACAAGTGGACCAACCCTAAAATATTTTGTCTTTTTCAAAAGGAAAAATCAAATATGATTTGATTTCAAAATTACATTACTATATTTTATTTGCAAAGGAAAATGTTTGGGAAGTCAACCTTTTAGTCAAAAATTCTTTGAGGAAAAGGAAAAAATTTCCACATCATCACTTTTCCTTGGGGTTTGTACCTCGCAATGACACCTTTTATTGTTGGCCATGGGCCTACTGCTGAAAAATAAAGGTATGTGTGGTGTCAAAGTACATCAATGGATAATGGCCCATCCAGAATGCAAGCCCAAGGCTTGTGGAAATTTTGGCTTGCTCTGGGAGGCTGGGGGGTGTTGGAATTGGTTACCAAAGGGAAGTAAATTCTCATTGCTTTATAACTTTTAAAACATGAAATTTTACTCCCCTCACTGCCTATAATAAAATAAATCCAAAATCCCCTTCACTTAAATCAAATTGAGTTCAATTGAGCAATATTTGAACCTGAAACAAGTCTCAGCCAAGTGTTGGTTTGGGGTGGAATCAATAAATTGAGGGGGATAACTTAAATTTGAATGAAATTTATAAAATGGGCTACTATTAGTGATTTTCATCACTGTAGGTGAAATGGGTCCCCTCTTGATTGAAGAAATATGGCTCTAAATATGCCCAATTTTAATGTTTTCCTCTTCCAAGGATTGATTCCAAGGTCAAATATAGTGTTGTTCTGATCCAGGAGGATCTCCACATGGCAAATTCGTACTTTTCACACCATGGGATAAATCATTAAAATAAAATTGATGATAGGTAGTAAAGAGTAATTAATTCTCATGAATGAATTAATTAAATTGTAAAAATGATTAATACTTCAAATGAGTATGAGAAACTCATGTATTAGTCATGCACATTGGAAAAATGATTAATGCTTGAAGTAAGTTTGAGAATATCACATACTATTCATTTAATTGTAAAAAGGGAAATTAGTTTTGAGAATCCAACTCACAAGTTAGTTTCCTAATTTTAAAGGGAAATTAGTTTCCTAGTCTTAACGAGGATGTTAAGGATCTCATTCGTTGGTTTGGACTTTTCCTCACTTTATTACAAGTGGTTTCCTAGTCTCAAGGATGAAGTTAAGGGTCTCATGAGTTGGTTGCGATGATTTCTCAATTTTTTCCTTGAGTGGTTATGAGATCCTAAATTTGTGGATCTTGTCTCCTTGGATTATGGAGACTAAGGAATCTATTTAAACTCCTTATTGGGAGAGATTTAAGGGGTTTTTTTTGGAGGATATTTTGAAGAGATATTTGAGGAGATAAACAAGCAATAATGTATGTGGTTTTTAAGCCCCTTCATTGGGAGAGTTGATCCCCTTCCATTGGTGATAATATATTCTTATGTTGTTTGAAGAAATGTCACTTATGTGAGAGCCTTGGAGCATGTATCACATTTTGTGAGAATATTTAAGCCTTGTCAAAAGAAGGATAATCAAGCGATTTTTATTCCAAGTGGATCTGGAGACGTAGACAAAAGGTTCAGGTGAAATCTGTTAAAAACTCAGTGATCTCTTGTCTCATGTGTTGATCTTTTGTCTCAAGTTTTCTTATGCATATTTTATTTCCGCAATTATGATTATTAAATGCATTAAGTAATGTATTATGAGATTAACAACACATTCACCAAGTTTATATTCAATTTGGAATCAAGCATTCATAAGCACATATTTTCACCTTTAATGAAATCAAGTTCAATAGATCCGTAATTGTAAATCTGACCTTCATTAAGTGGCATAGAACCAAGTCAAGTTTGGTATCAGTGTCACCCTGGTTTCAGATCAAGTGGTAATAGAGGAGGATTGACAAGGATTGCAAGTGTTGAAGACAAGATGAGAAAGGCATCAAAGAGCTTGAAGAAATCATCCAAAACATCCAAGCAGAGAATGCAGAGCAAAGAAGACCTATTAATCTGAAAAAATAGGAAATGGGTAGCCTGAATGAGCCCTGGGGCTCCAAAATAACTCAAAAATCAAAGTGCTTGGAGTTATATGAAAATAGCACCAAGTCAAAGAGAATCACGATAAATTTCCAATAACACAAACAACACCTCAAACGGAGTCCAGATGAAAAATTTATGGCCATCTAAATTTTTCAGAAAACAAGTGAATCTGGCAAAATCTGTACAATGTTGACGTTTGCATGGCATCATCATGAGAGGTCACGAGATGTCATCTGTATGGACAACATGGAAATTCATACAATGATGCAGCAGCTGATGTGGCAGGTACAATTGGCAGTGCAGATGTTGATGTCATCAAGACACATGGCATCCCTAGAGCGTGACACGTGTCACTCATTTTCATCATTTTTGGTGTATAGTTGGATGAATAGAAAAGTTCCACGTGTCACCTTACAGACACCACATAGAATTACAATCGTGACATGGTAGATGGCGTCACTGGATGACTGGGTGTAGAGGTGGAAGTATGGTCATGACATGGTTGATGATGTCACAGTGGAAGAATTTGATGAAAGTACAGTCATTTTTTCACAATGTTTCATGAAAAATCCACTGGTGTAGCCCATTTTGTGATATGAGTAGTAGATATGAGGGATCATGACAGAAGACCAATTTTTCAATTAATTCTTTGGAACGCATTTCGAGGCAGGAGGGTCCAGAAGTCACAGTGACGAAATATCTCTAAAGTACAGTCATTTTTGCATGATTTCTTGCCATGAATCCACTGGTGTAGTCTGTTTTGTGATCCGTGCAGTAGATCTAAGGGCTCATAGAAAAATCCCACATTTTTCATTAATTCTTTGGCATAAACTTCGAGGTAGAGTTTCAGTTTTCAAAATATGTCGAGTTTATAGCCAAAAGTTGCAGAATGATGAGACATGCCTACTGGTATTGTTTATGCCAAGATTTGAGCAACACATTTAGTTCCTTGGCACAAAAACCAATGTAATTTTTATGCATTTATGGTTTTTTCCTCTTTTTGGAAGTTGCAAAAAGATGAATGTATGTTGTAGATTCTATTAATCCTTGAGTGTTGCTGCATGGCAGCAAGATCTGAATTATTGCAGGAAATTCATTGTTTGAGCCTTACATGCAAATCGAGACGGTGTGGTAAGAGGTCATTTTGACACTTCGACATAAAGTAGTCATGATTATAGTGAAAATTCTTAGAACTGCGAGACGAGTGTGATTATGGTGGCATTTTCCTTATTTGTTATGTTGCACATGTTTGTAAAAACCATAGAGTTTCCTACTAGTACACATTTGGGGGTATTCACTTTAATGTTAAGGATGTAAAAGGTTGTAATTAGCCACTCTTGAAAGTAATGATGAAAGTGGGAGGCATTTTGTTCTATGCCTAAAACCTTATAATCCTTGTTGGAAACATTGTAATGGGTCTTGTAGCCAATGTTGAGTGAGAGGCATTATCTTTCCTAGGCTTGTTTTGGCACATTGTGATGGGTCTTGTAGCCATTATTGAGTGAGAGGCATTGTTTTTCCTGGGCCTATTTTGGAAACATTGTAATGGGTCTTGTAGCAACTATTGAGTGAGAGGCATGTTTTAGCAACATTGTAATGGTTCTTGTAGCCATTGTTGAGTGAGAGGCATTGTTTTTCCTAGGCCTTTTTTTGACAACATTGTAATGGGTCTTGTAGCCACTGTTGAGTGAGAGGATTTATTTTTCCTATGCTTATTTTGGAAATCATTGTAAACTTGTCCATGAGTGTTTATAAACTCCTGGAAAGTATGGTATTGCTTGGGAGTTGTGATCATGTATTGTCAGCTACCAATTTTCATTGATACAAGTGTTGGCATCGACATCCTCATTCTGATGTACAAAGGTGAAGGAGAAGAAGGGTGCATCCTTTTAGATACGTTTGTTATGCAGATCAAGGAATCAATTGCATATTTGCATTGGTACAAGTGTTGGCATTGACATCCTCATTATGAAGTACAAAGGTGAAGGAGAAGAAGGGTGTGACCTTTCAGAAACATTTTTTATGAATATCAAGGAGTAGGGAAGTGCATCATAGAGTGTACGACTCTTCCTATAATTTGTTTGTGGATATTCAAGTTACAGTTCCTCTCTATCCTTTTGGAGGACCAAAAGTGATTTTGTGGGGAGGTTTGATCTGGAAGGATCTCCACATGAAAAATTCCTAATTTTCACACCATGGGATAAGTCATTAAATTTCTTTTTTATAATAGGTGGAAAAGAATAATTTATGCTCATGAATGAATTAATCAAAATGTAAAAATGATTAATACTTCAAATGATTATGAGAAACTAATGTATTAGTCATGCACATTGGAAAAATTATTAATGCTTGAACTGAGTTTGAGAATCTCACGTATTATTCATTTAATTGTAAAAAGGGAAAATTAGTTTTGAGAATCCAACTCACAAATTAGTTTCCTATTTTTAAGGGAAAATTAGTTTCCTAGCCTTAAGGAGGAAGTAAAGGGTCTCATGAGTTGGTTTGGACTCTTCCTCACTTTATTACAAGTGGTTTCCTAGTCTCAAGGAGGAAGTTAAGGGTCTCATGAGTTGGTTGAGATGCTTTCTCAATTTTGTCCTTGAGTGGTTATGAGATCCTAAATTTGTGGATCTTGTCTCCTTGGATTATGGAGAATAAAGAAACCATTTAAACTCCTTATTGGGAGAGATTTAAGGGGGATTGTTTGGATGCTATTTTGGAGAGCTATTTGAGGAGATAAAGAAGAAATCATTCTTGTGGTTTGTAATCCCCTTCATTGGGAGAGTTGATCCCCGTCCATTGGGGAGAATGTAATCCTTTTGGTGTCTGAAGAAAAGTCACTTATGTGAGAGCCTTGGAGCATTTGCCACATTTTATGAGAAGATTTCATCCCTGTCAAAGGAAGGATAATCGAGTCAACTCAGTGATATCTTTCCTCATTTGTTTATATTTTGTCTCATGTTTTCTTATGCATATTTTATTTCCATAATTATGATTATTAAATGCAATAATTAATAGATTATGAGACTAACAACACATTCACCAAGTTCATATTCAATTTTGATTCAATCCTTCATAAGCACATATGTTCACCTTTAATGAAATCAAGTTCAATAGATCTGTAATTGTAAATATAATCTTCATTAACTGTCCTAGAACCAAGTCAAGTTTGGTATCAGTGTCACCCTGGTTTCAGATCATGTTCATTCTAAGAAATTTCCATAAAAGCGTATTTGAATTTATAATTGGGAACACTATGATCACAAATAACATTTTTCCATGGTCATATGGATTCTTTCTAGGTGAAATGTTGACTCTGAATGAGGAACTTTTGGCTTACAAACAAGCTTAACGAGAATTTTCCAAAGTTATATTTTTTTAAAGGTAGATTAGAGTGACTATTTTTACCTCTGAATCAAAAAATGATGCTATTGGTAGCACCCTTTTCTGGGGGTGGTTAAAAACCTACTTGTTTGAAATCATGGCCTTGACAAAAATCTTAAAACCTTAAAATTGATCCTTGAATCAAAAAGTGATGCTACCAATAGCACCAACATTTTTTTAGAGTTAAAATTCTGACTTAATTGAAAGCATGGCTTTGACAGTTGGTATGACTGTAGATTGAAAACTCTAAAAAGACTCCTAAATAATCACTTGAAAATTTATTTATTAATTAATTTTTTTCATTAAAAATAAATAAATTAAAAGAATGAAAAGAATTTTGATCATCGGGCGGTCTACAGTTTTCTCTTCGATTTGTTGAGCACTCAACAAACCCTAAATGTTTTTTGGAGTTTTGTCTTTTTGGGTACCACTTTGTCTTTTTTAGTTTAGTTAGTTATGTATGAACCAATGGGGTTATATGTTGATTATGTTTTTCCATCAATCATATTCAGCATGGTTTGGATTTATTGAAAAAATTGAACTTTTCTCTAAGAAAACTTGGCATTTTAACTAAGTATACACAACTCAATTTTTTAGCCATGCAACTATTATCGGTATCGGCACAATCCAATCAGTTAAATGACAACATTAATTATGATCATCGATACAATGTTGGCATTGGTGAAATACAAAAGCAAAACCACTAACATAGGCCATAACAAACCTTCGACCAACGATCGCCGATACATTTTCCGGAGTCGGTGAAATCTCAAAGATCGAAACTGCGAAATAGTAACCATTAGCAAATCGTTGATGGTTAGTTTCTCATACATCATCGGCATCGACCGGATAAGATGTTGTAGCCACAGACGTTTGTTTAATAAAGTCACCAATGCCAAAAAAAGGTGTTTCTCATGTAGAATTCAAAATCAACATCCACGTGTCTTGGCCACATAAGTAGTCTGTATGACCCAACATTTTTCCCCATGTCATATTTGTGCATCCATGACAGTATTTCCACATCAACATTGTACGACGGTCTTGGTCGGCATTGGAAATTTTTCCTAGATACACCAATGAAACAATGACAAAGTTGACCTGTCGACGTCGACACGTTCATTTATCGGGTTGATCTCTATAATACCGAGCTCCTCATCTTAGTTTGAACTTTCACCTGCTGATACTGACAACCCCAGTTGATCTGTGATGCACCATATATCCTTGATATTGATTATTCTAGTAAATATGAAAAAGGTTTGGTAATTCGATGAGACACCCCTAGCTGAGGTAATATAGATTTATGTGTTTTGATAAAAAAACTTTTCGCGCAACCAACACCACAACCCCTGTGCGCCGACCAACAGTCGAAATTTGAATTCGTTGATGAACTACGAAGCAACCCGCTACTACCCCACCATCAAGTGTTTCATTTATTCCTAGGCATGATGAAGATTCTATAATAGATTGCACATATCACATTTGCACTTCTAAATTGAAGACTTGATGTGACAAGGTAAGTATACGTTCGGTTCAAATTTACAAGGTCATACCCAAACATGTTCTTTCATTTGCAAATTTCTTATTCCACAAATTAGATGAAGGAGCAAGAGAAAAAATCAAGGATATTCTAGGTAGCTCTCTGACTTTGATTACTAGTAAGACCAGGTGAATTTCTTGCAAGCAAGAAGGTAAGCATTTTTTTTTATCATTTCTGCACTTGCGATGGTTTTCATGACTCTTGTCGAGTTTGGTTGGTTGCTCACTATAACATTTTTTTCTTTTCTACAAAAAAAAATACCTCCAAGAAATCCAATGACCAGGCGCTCACCAAGAATGCCCAAAAGGAAGGAAGCAGAGGTCATCGAAGGGTCCACACAAGGCGCTGCAAGAGAGATTGTTTTTTCCTCAACGATGGAACTCGTTATCCATACATCTACCAAAAAGTATTTTTCCCAGCCTCTGGCATTCGGAAATATAGAGGAAAGAACTAGATATAAAGTGGTTCTCCCACATTGGGGAGATCTATTTAACAGGATCAACCAGGAAGATTACCCAAATTTTATACCACATAGTGACCCTGATGTCAAGATTTTGTATGACCAAGCATTCCCAAACATCCAACAAGCATGACTACATATGGTGGCCTGACGAACCCCAATTTTTTCCTGCATCGACACCCTAGGATGGATATTTGACCACACAGATGTGATG
Organism: Picea sitchensis; assembly: GCA_010110895.2. Lineage (NCBI taxonomy): Eukaryota > Viridiplantae > Streptophyta > Pinopsida > Pinales > Pinaceae > Picea > Picea sitchensis. The sequence goes on along the minus strand of SNQJ01S0009270.1, from coordinate 186,008 downwards.
AAATGTATAATCAATAATGAAAATGGTGAATGTGTTGGTGTTTTTCTTCCAATAGAGGTCCAAAAATACTGCAAGCTTAGAGACCCAGAAGAAATACTAAATACAGAGTTTGTGGTATAATTTTATGAGTTCCATGACACTAGCAAGTTAATGGCCTCATGGTGGTAAGAAGACAAGAAATTCACAAATAGGAGAAACAGCTAGTATGGCATGGTAAACCTTAGAGAGCTATATATTTATCTAATGGATTTGATCTATCGACTATATGGGGAAAAATGTTGCTCCAAATTTTCGAAAGCATGGATGCCTCTGGCATATACTGTGGCGATCTTCCGGAGCATATTTAACTGGGGAACTATAATTTCCAAACAGTTAATCACTAATATCGTATAGGCACAGACACTAAAGGATGGAAAAACACCATATTTTCACATGTCATCATACCTATAGGACGTGATCTACGTAAGGAACGTTTTCGTAGGCATGAATCTGAGTTGGCATGTTGTTGAGTTACCCATGCATTTTTATTTCAACATTCTATGGGAGAATAGGTACAAGATATTTTATTCCATGGTATGCGATGAGTTCATAACCCTAGTACATTTCATTATATTTAGGAAAGAATGTCCAAGGCTTACAACAACAACCAAAAACATGGTTTCAAAAGTAGGCCATTGGTATTTTGAAGAAGCCAAGACTTATATTAGAGTGTTCAGGGCTATTGGCTTGCCACATTTACTCCCCATTCATGTTTCAGACTGACTCATTGTGGGAGAAATGTGTTACCAGACCATTTTGCAAGGCTATAATGTCACTTTGGTGAAGGACACGAAGAGATATTTCATACCCTATGGATTTCATATAGGGTTTTACATGGTAAAAGTAACTGCACACATGAAATAAGAAGGGTTGAGCCAACTTGAGTATCAATTCCCCATAGTTTGATTTTGCAAGAATGATCCAAAATGCCTGGTACTTTAGCACGCGTCGTAGGTGTCATCATGTTGGCCATATGCTCATGATAGATTTGAAGATGAGATTTTCACCGAGGGTGCTCAGGACTGGGAGGAAGTGCTCCATCGAAGGGATAACCCCAATATGACCATATTAAAAGCGATGTCTATGGATGAGAAATTTGAGACAATAGAAAAAACAACCCAAGAAGCCCTCAGGGTAAGAGAAGAAAACATAGTAGCAGAAGCAACAGAGGCACGTGGGAGGGGGGCGTTGTTACTGGAAGAAGCCCAAAGAGATATATAAAGGTTAGAAGAAAATTTCCCACTTAACCCTTTGATAGAACCCTTGAGGATTACCACATCCCACATAAGTGATCGTGGAGAAGAGCTAAATGGCTCAGAGATAATTCCACCAGAGGAAACTGTTGACTAGCAAAACCCCAACTCCATGTCACCACAGGTAGGATCGTCGGTGATTACTACACTTTAGTTGAGGATAGAACGAGCATCAAGTGGGACGGGTGTGCCTAATTTCCTCATAGACTTAATTACCATATATGACGATGAGGAAAGTTCATAGGTTTCATGCATAACCCTGGTACCAATCACAGAAGAGGAAGAATCGGGAAACATCTACTCCAGCATATGACCCTTTGATCCCAAATCCCCAGGAAGGTTACCATGAGGCTACAAGCACTATGGACACTAAATTTCTCAACCAATTGGGAACATAGCTTCAAAAGGATAGCTCCAAGAATGAATTGGGTGTTTGTGAACAAGAAGAAGAACCGCAACAACTAGAAATTGACATCTCAATGACCTAACCCCCAACTAATATCGATTCTTCACCTATCTCCACATCTAGGATAAATACTCCACCAACCGACAAGGACCAATAGGAGGCCAAGTGACCAAATCATACAGAAACCTCCTCTGCTATGGAATTACAAGAACCGGTCATAGAACATTTCTACACAACAGGAAGCCTAGGAAACACTTTGACCTCGGGAGATCAACAAATTTCTGAACTAGTAGATGAAATCGTCAATATAAAGGCAATTGCTTCTCATATAAAAAGGAATTTTTGATGATAATAATTAAAAATAAAAGGAGGCTCATGCTTGATAGCACACTTCTCATCACCACAAAGGAGATGTTGCTCGGCAATAAAAATGCTAAGATTATTGAGCTAATCAGAGTAGGTATGGCTATAACCGATGCTACTTTGGACAGGGAAAGAAGGGATGAAAGGGAGGTAGTCTCCATGAATAAAGAGTTGGACCATATGCATCATCAAGCATAGTATTACCAAAATTCAACACAAGCATTAGTACTCGTGAAGAGTGAGTTATGAGAAACGTATGCGCAATTCACAAGTGAAAGGAATCTCTTCACCGCTTGTATAGCCAACTTTCAAGAAGATACCCTCATGGGGATGGAAACTTGTAAATATGTATAGATATGGTATGAGAAGGCACATTAGGCCTTGGAGCAGATAGACTACATCAACGAAGTATAGAAATGATCTGAAAAGATATTTCACACTACTATGGTTGAGTTATTATGCATGTATTGAATAACCAAGTTAAGGAAGCTTAATGAAAGAGGAAGAAGTTATAGAAGAAGTATGACAACCATATACGCATGTGGAAATCTTAAATAAAGAATAAACAACAACAAACCATACCACAAATGTGATAAGGGAGTTCGACAATCTCGCCTACGTCTCTGGGCCTTGTCTTAGTGGGCTTTTCTTATTTCTATTCGAATATTTACAAGTACATCATGATAGTTCCAAAAGGTTACAAAAATTAGCTAGTAATTTTCTACCATATCTCATGAACCCATCACAACTGACAACACCTAAATCAAATGAATGAGGCTCCCAAAAATGGCTCACAAAGGTGCGCTCCTCAATAGCTTCCTTGCATGACAATGACCTTTGGCTCAACAATCCAGCAACACAAACCTATTATGAACCACCAATGATCTCCCCATGGCCTTAAGAATGCCTGTTTTATATAATCTTGAAGTTGGTAATCATCTCCCAAATTCCTCCCAAGAGCTGGCCTAAAAAAGAGCCCAATATTAGCCAAAATATCCAAAAACTACTGAAATAATCAAATAGAATCCATAACCAAAATTAAAAAACCCATTTTATCCAAAAATGTGGGCTAAGCCCATTTTTCTGGGTGCTCTCCCCCTAAACAAGTTCACATGGTAACAAGTGGCCAACCACCATCCCCATAGGGGCTGCACGCTGGCCCCCAACCCGCATATAGTGGTCACATGTCAAAACTTGATAGGACCACGCCTTGTGGAGAAACCAGGGGATATTCCCATGATATCGCGCCCATATCACTTTATCTCCTGCTCTTATGGAAACTCCCACTAGATCAGAAGTCAGGTTGGAACTAACACCATAAAACCAGCGTGAATATCTTTTCGAACCAGGTGTTATGGTGACGGGTGGCTAGACTTAAGGGCTAGTAGAATCGGGCATTATCCATTTAATAATTGTGTGTTATCCAGACATATGGGCATATGAATAGATTCATAATTGGGGGCTATGTCTAGGCTCCAACCCTTACTTTCACCCCAAAACACAACAATCAAACTTTAAATATAAGTTCATTGTATGGTTAACAAGAACCACCTACGGGCATTCTAGCTAGCCTGCTCTGCCCAAAGCACTCCTGAGCCTAAAGGTATCGAGGTCGAATCCCATAACTCATAAAATTTTGCAAATGAAAAATGACCAACACATCAGTGCCATGTGGCAGCCCATATCTAGGCCACTTGGCACCACACCATTTTCCATAAACTCTGCCACGCATCAAAATTTGATTGGACCCCAATCTTCCCAGTCAACATATATGACTTGTCACTATCTGCCAAGTGTCACCGTATGGGTGTGACACATCAGCTATATGGGTGTGCCACGTTTCACCCTTTCAGTGGTGACATGTTTCACTTCCCAGTTGGTCCACCTGTCCTGTCCACATAAACTATGTATGCCTAGTCACCCTGCCACATGTCACCTCCAAACGCTGCCACATCAGTTGTATGGAATCTGCCAATTGTGATGCCATGTTAGCTGTACAAAATCTACCAACTATGCTACCACATCATCTATACGATCATACGACCTGTACAGTCAACTGGCATGTGGAACTATATGGACTATACAGTCAACATTTTTTTTGCATGTTTGGAAAAATGAACAGAACGCAATATCAGGATCATACGAAGTTTGTTTTAGGCCATTCAAGTTGCATTAGGTTTGTATATACGATGCCTATGCACACGTCTGTTTTGAATCCATTCCGAGGACATTTTTTTTTAGGCCTTTCTGAGCCCCATCAAGCTCCTAGATCTGAATCTGGATCAAGAAAGGTTGAGATAGAGAAGAGCATGGAATCTGAGTGTTGATGGATAGTAGCATCTCTCAAATCAGTAAGGAAATTGAATATTGGGTAAGTATGGTCTAAGAACCTTAGCCGAAGATATAGGAAAGATGGGGAGAGTGCAAGAAAAATTCGAAGAAAATCAATTGGGAGATGAAAAACATTGACCTACCGAAGTTTGGTCCACTGGAGGATTTCTCCAATTTGCATGATATAGTCAAATGACATACAGAGCAAGACTTGGCATGAGAATCATATATTTCACATATTTCAAGCATGACCCCAGGACAAGTGAAGAAGTTCATGGAACACCCGATCAAATCCCTCGCAGTCCTACAATGCTTAAGTGTCAAGCTAATCAGGTATAAGGAATAAGAAATAGATATAAAATAGGTATTCTCCACCCCGGTAGATCAACACAAGTTTCCATATGAAAACACATGTCAATATATCTTCTTCAAGTGATCAGAGTATGAGAAGAACAATCCACTTCAGTGAAACCACTATTGAGCAAAAGAGAACAGATAGATAAATCCGCCACGTGGCATTTTCCTAATTTAACACAAATTTAGTAGCTATTTTTAGTTTAGCTCTTTTTTGTTATAAATAAGGGAATTGACCTGGGACAAAGGGTTAATGGTTTTGGAGAGAAACACTTTTTCTGAAATTTTGTAAGAGAACTATTTTTGTGCAAGTTATTTTAATTAAGAAGTTTTGTTTAAAACCAAAGACACTTCTATCATTTAAGGCGTTAATGTGATTGGATCAAGGAGGGACTATCTATGCCTTTGGATTCAATATTTTTTTTTGTATTGAGTAAGAGTTGTTGTATATGTTATTTAAAGTTATCTGATAATGTTATAATACAATTCTTTTATTCTAGTTGATGAATAGGAATCGATTGTTTTAACCTATGACTAATAATAGAACATTGAAAATTGCTTTTCTCTCACTAGCTTCTTGTCACATGTATGTTTTGTTTTCTATAACTCTTATCTCAGACAATATTGAATGTCCACTAATCAATATGGTATTAATGTTGGTTTGAAGTAGTTTAGATCTTCTTCGTCTACATGCTAAGGTATAGAGGTTATCCTAAAAAAACTATCCTTCTCCCAACACAAAGTTAACTTCCCTCTACCATTTAGATTAAGCTTTATCTTTATTTTTTATAAATAATAAGAAAAGAACCAAAAAGAGAATTGCTCAGTCTGAGGAAATGTTTCAAAGAAAAGACACATCCGTCAATCATGATTAAATCCCATCGATAAATCCATCCAGATCACAAATCTGGAGAACCTTACCACTTATTAAACACTTACGAGTCTAATTAGGCCTCTTAATAGGGTTTGGTTCCTGCTTTTGATTCAAAGGAACCTTGTACCCCTCAACAGAAATGGTGCTAGAAGGCAGACTGGATGAATGAATGGTTAATAATATTTATGATAATATATTTTGCATAGCGTATAGATTCAAAACAACCCACATGCATGGTTAGTCATTCTCGAGACAACCCACCTACAAAGAGTACTCTCGATACAAGTAACTCACCTCAACACGAAGAGAAAGAAAACTTGTACCTTGAAATACCTTACGTTCTTCCCCACGAGGAGTTAAATAAGTTCAGAAGAATCAAAAGAGCTTACGCCCAGTGAATCAGAGCATTACCTTTATCTCCTTTACTTCCTCATATAAACAAAGTAAGAAGACGAGTTGTTGACACCCCTGACCAGGTATTTGTTGACACGGTAGAAGACCTGATATATTTTTCCCTTATTTAAATCAAACAACCCTTTAATATGATACCTGAAATGCCAGTTGGTAACTGCTATGAACCTGATGAATTTGAATCTAAAGAGGATGGGTCCAACTCAGATCAATCATCTTTCGAATCAGAAGACATGGAGAAGAATAACGATAATAATGGAGTAGGGGGAAATCAACCTCAATACAATCAACCATGTTTGGTCAGAGATTCTCTGGCAATCCCAGGATGGGCACATAACCTGCCCAGACATCTAGAAAAAATACTTCCTAAATTTGACCCTGAAACCTCTGGATTGCCTGAGGACCATATTAGGAAGTTCATATTAGCTATAAGATTGATGACCGTGCAACACGAATATGTATTGTGTAGTATTTTTCCTTATAACTTTGAGAATTCAGCCTCCACTTGGTATTTCAACCTGCTAGTTGGTTCCATAACTAGTTGTACAAAGTTTCAAAAGGATTTCTTGGACAAATTTATGGAAGAAACTACCACAAGAGCTTTAATGGCTAAAATTTCCATCGCTGCTATGAATCCAAAAGAAAAGGTCAACTATTTCAACCAAAGGTTTACCACCATTTTGAACAAATTTCAATCCAAAGCTAAAACTACCCAGGATTTGCAAATTGAAGTATACACTAATTCTCTCCTAGCTTCTATTTCCATGTTCGTAAAAAGGGATTCCAAACATACCCTAGCTGAAAATTTCAAAGAAGCTAAAATGATTGACTTCCAAATGAAAGTATGAAAAGAAGGTCAGATCTCAATAATAAAAAAAGAAACCCAACCTCTACCTAAGAGAGGACTTTTGTTGACAAACCCCTTGGGAAAACAAATAGAACAAGGTCTTGAAAAAGAAGGAGAAGATCTAGAAAACCTGCAGTGAATGATAAAAAAAATCTCCAATGAGATCGTAGATATGAAAAGGAGTTTTGGAGAGGGAGACCAAAATCAAAGACCTTATAAAGCCTTTTTAAAAATAAATCCTCCCTTCAAATCTATATAACCTCCCCCAACTAACCTAAGCGTTGACTTAGGGAATGTAGCATCTGACTCTTTCTACACATATCACCAAGAAAACCATTCAGAAAGGGACTACCCCCAATGGGTACATGATATGAATATAATTGGAAATCGATTTCTATATGAATGTTCTATAACCGAGCAACCCAGTAGCTCAACAATAAATTCCATCGATCAAGAAATTCAAGAGCCATCGGAAGAGACAGACATGTTGTTATGGGATTCGAATCATTTAATTCCTTTCAATGACATCGCTGAAGTGTAGGGACCTCCTGCTAAAATTCTAGATATACTGACGTAAGTAAAATTCAACCTGTCCAAAGTAACCCCACCACTACTTAGTTATCTAGAGGGATTCCAGTGACTGACCACCCCAAACCCCTATTTTCCTTTCAAAAAAATCCCACAAACATACACACACAGGGAGATCCTAAACTAGACTACAATGTGGTATAAGACTTGAAGAACATGAGGCTAATTATTCTGTCATGGACATGCGTAGGATCCCTCACCAAAAGTATTTTGTGTTGCAGGCCTTAAAATCAATAGAAACCCCTATAACAAGAATTGATCAAAGTGAGGTCCCATCTCCCACAGATTTAACAAATAAGCCAAGTGTGAATGCTTTCTCTTTAGACAAAAGGGGAAGACATTTTGTTCCTCCTTTCCTCTTGACGTTTGAATTTTTTAACATAAATCTACATAATTTCCTAAACAATTCAGGGGCATCTTCCAATGTCATTCCATTATCAATATGCAATAAATTGAATGCAACCCTGCTCAAAAGTGACAAACACATTATACAACTAGATAGGACTCAGGTAAAGGTCATTGGGGAACTTAAATATGTCATGATCAGAATGGCTACACATCCCAATTTTTTCAAGTAATTGACATAATTGTAGTAGACATCTCAGAGGCCTATGGACTACTACTTAGCTCAGACTAGTCCGATAAATTAAATGGATACTTTAGTACCGACTAGGGTCACCTTTGGTTTCCATTAAAGGGACATAAAAACATGATCAGGATTGACAAAGAAAGATATCTCAAATGTATCGTCACTGATTTGGAGACTCCAAATGAATCCTCCTCAACAGAGTTCTCTATTTTATGAAACTACACATGTGATTTTGATTTTGGTAATTTCACCCCTCACGTGTCTGACATACCTCCCACACAAAAATCTGAAATATTTTTTCAAGTAGACTTACTAGCAACCATAGAAGGAAGCATCCTCTGTCAGGATTCTCCATCGGGAGCACCAGAAAAGGAAGATGAAAGTGAAAAAATAGCTATACATGAATAAGTTAGTAATTCACCCCCACAAATTTGGACATTGTACTTCGATGGCTCTAAATCGCAATTATAAGGGTCAAGAGAAGGATGTATCCTCATTGACCTAAAGGGGAAACAAAGCTTCTTATCCTGCAAATCAGAATTTGAATGCACTAACAACACTGTTGAATATGAAGCTCTAGTCCAAGAACTAAAGAAGGCCATAGACTTAAACGTCAATGAATTGAAATTTTTTTGAGACTCTAAAATTATCGTAGACAAGTAAAGAATACCATTCATTGAAATTCACCTCACTTGAGAAACTACCATCAAGAGTTACACATGCTAATAGACAATTTTGAGGCTTTCAACATTACCGTTGTTCCCAGAATAAAAAATAATCTTCCTGATTCTTTAGCCACTGCAGCCTAAATATTATCTCCTTTAGAAGACTACGAATCCTCGAGGTTTGCAGTAGAACTTCTCTACAAACCTTCAGTGCATAATAACATTTCTAACTAGAAAGTATTTGAAGGGGATGAATAGATTGAATATTTTCTGACTAACTAGGAGAATTTTAAGAATTTGGTCATTGATGATGAAATATTCCAAGAACTACTCACAGAATCGAATCTCCACTAACAAAATAATGGAACAAATCACTCTGAAAACAAACCAAATTTTCACACAATACCAAAAGGAGTGGCCAATATGGAGAGCATTTTCGACCTAACGGAAATATTTATAGGGCTGAAAAATGAAAAAATAGGGATCTCGTGCCCTATATACAAAACTGTAAACCTAGGCACCCACGAGAATCCAAATAATGTCAACCTTGGCAAGGAAGTATATAAGGAAGATAGGAAGGCTTATCTTAAACTATTTAAAGAATATCAAGATGTCTTTGCTTGGTCTTACCAAGAATTGAAAACGTATGATACTCGCATTATCCAGCACACAATATCGTTAAAGTCTGGAATAAAACCCTTTCAAAAAAAACTTAGAAAGTACCACCCATCTATGGAACCCCTGATGTATCAATATTTGAAGAAGTTATTATATGCCATGATTATCTTTCAGGTAAGACACTTTGCATGGGTATCCAACTTGGTGCTTGTCATAAATAAGTCTGGGGAGATCCATTTGTGTGTGTATTTCAGAAAACTTAAGAGAGCATCAGAGAAATATAACTATCCAGTTCCACCCATGGAACAACTCCTACAGACAATATCTATCTTTGAAATGTTTCCCCTCCTAGATGGTTTCTCGAGTTATAACCAGGTCTTGGTTTCAGAAGATGATCGATTAAAAAATACCTTCCAGACCAAGTAGGGAACCTTTTCTTTTAAATGTGTGCCTTTCAGGTTGATCAACATAGGATCGACCTTACAGAGGGCCATGGATGTATTTTTTCTTGGATTTATTAACAAGTGCATGGTAGTCTATTTAGATGATGTAACAGTATACTCAAAAAATAAGGAAGACCACATTCATTATTTGATGTAGATCTTTGAAAGGTGCAGGAAGTATGGAATATATTTGAACCCTAAGAAAACCATCTTTGGTGTAGAGGAGGGAAAATTATTACGTCATATCATATCTCAGGAAGGAATTAACATCGACCATGAATGGATAAAAGTGATACGTCAACTCCCTTTGGCTCACAATAAAAAATCCTTGCAATCATTCTTTGGAAAAATCAATTTTGTGAGAAAATCCACTCCTGATTTCGCCGAAACCATCAAGATTTTACAAAGAAAGATTCTCAAAGATGCAAAGTTTAAATGGGATGAAGAAAAGCAATGTGTTATCAATAACATCAAAACTTCCATCTCCCAAGCACCAGTGTTACGAAGCCTTGATTTCAACAAATATGTTTTCCTTTATACCTTTTCTTATGCCCAATCCTTGGTTGCAGTACTTACTCAAAAGGATGATGAAAACAATGAAGAACTTGTATCCTTTATGAGCACCAACCTCCAAGGAGACAAATTGAATTACCATGCTATAGACAAGTAGGCTTATGCAGTATATAAAGAAGTCAAAAATTTCAGATCCTACATCCTGAAGAATCACACTAAAATCATAGTACCTCATCGAGCGGTCCAATATTTTTTCACTCAACAAGAGATGGGAGAAAGAGGGGGAAACTGAACAGAAGTAGTTCAAGAATTTTATGTAGACATAAAACCTGCTAAAATAGTAAAAGGTCGAGGATTGTGTAAATTGGTCGTTGAAGCCCAAGATCTGATTAACGTGAAAGACTCTGGTTGGGAAAATTATCATTATGGTGCAGTGAAGCCTTATATGTACCTATAGGGTAAGAGTCCTAGTATGGAGACTTTTTTTATCTCCTGCATCATGGAACTTGTCTGGAAAACCTAAACCCTAGAGAAAGGATACCCCTCAGGTTATAATCCGCTCAATATCACCTTATCAATTCTATGTTTTTTTGCGTAAAATATGATGGAGTACTCCTTAGATGTATTGAACATGATGATACAAAAAAGGTACTCAAAGAGCTCCATGATGGCCTTGCAAGTGGAAATTTTGCAGTAGAAACCGCGACTCATAAAATGATAAGGGTTGGTTATTATTGGCCCACTTTGTTCATGGATGCTCATGCATATTCCAGGAAGTGTAAAACTTGTCAAGTTAGCGCCAGTAGGGAAAAGAGAGCAACCATTCCACTCCATCCAGTGACCATATCCATACCTTTTGACCAATGGGGAATAGACGTCATAAGATAAATTACTCCCAATTCTTTGAAACAACATAAGTATATACTGACTGCAACAGATTATTTCACAAGGTGGACAGAGGCTATCCCTCTCATGCACATTAATGAAAATGTAGTGATCCAATTTTTAGAACAACAGATAATAACAAGGTTTGGGATTCCCTATGTCCTTGTTTTTTATAATCTTGCCTATTTTTCTTCCACACGCTTGACAGAATTCACCCTTGATAAGGGGATCATAATAAGATATTTTGTAAACTATTATCCACAAGAGAATGGGGTATTAGAGTTAACTAATAAAAACCTGGTGCAATTTTTTTTAAAAAAAGTTGTTGAAAATCAGAGAAATTGGCATAATTTACTTCATAATTATCCATGGGTCGATAGAGTAACACCTAAAGAAGCCATATGAAACTCTTCTTACTTTCTGGTATATGGGAAATAATCCATTATTCCAAACAGATTGTACCTTCCATCTTTACAGCTTGTCCATGCATCAAGAGGTCAGCCCTCATTCGCTCTACAACAAAGGATTGATACCCTTCTCATGCTAGATGAAGAAAGAGAAAAGGATAAATTTAAGTTCATTGCTCATTAGGAGGTGGTTAAAATATGGTTCGACAAACATAAGGCCAAAGAGAAACATTTTGAAGTAGGAGGCCTAGTATTGAAGTGGGATAAATAAAACGAGTCCAAAGGAAAACACTCAAACTTCCAAAATCTATGGCTCAGACCTTTTCAGGTGGTCGAGAAGATTAGGGCAGGAACATACTGGTTGCAAAATCTGAGGGGTGAATTTGACACCCTCCCGATGATCGACCAGGTCTTAAAACAATACTTCTCTTAAATTAAAAAAAAAAAAGTATCTTTTGATGTTTTGTTTGAGTTTTTTTTGTTTAAGCATAGATTTTGATAAAGATGAGTGTGTGGGTTTAGGAAATACCGACTGCAAATTCATTTTTATCATGTTTATTTTTTCTTGTTATTAAGTTTTGTTCTGTAAAACAGTGGTTGATTTTAATAGATACAGTAAACAGACTCTGCTTCTATCCTACACTAACATGCAAAATAAGAGACATTGGGAAAACACAAACTTTATCAAATCATATTTGTCTTTGTAATCATACTACTTGGGGAAGCAATGAAATATCTTCTTAGTGTCCTGGTAAAGCTAAATGGAAAGATGGCTAGATGGAAAGAATCACGTGTACCTATGGACAGATCCAGTAAAGGCCCCACCTTAATACTTTCACCTTTTCAAAAAATAGGTATCCTCCTCTCCAACTCACTCTTGGAATTTCTTCCAGAAGAAAATGATCTATATAAAAAGAGTGTACAGTCCGAGAGGGTATGCAGATAACTTCGTCAGGGATATGGATGCTCACTGGCAGCGGAGACAGGTTTTTGATATTGGAGTGAGTGCGTCGGGGCTATGGACGCTCACTGGTAGTGGAGAAACACCATAAGAAAAGGAATGATATCTAAAAGGTCTCACGCTCAGAGACCCAGAGGAAATACTAAATATAGAGTTTGTGGTCAAATTTTATGAGTTCCATGACACTAGAAGGTTAATGGCCTCATGGTGGAAAGAGAACAATAAATTCACAAATAGGAGAAACGGTTGGTACGACATGTTAAACCTCAGAGAGCAGTATATTTATCTAATGGCTTTGATCTGTCGATTATATGGGGAAAAATATTGCTCCAAGTTTTTAGAAGCATGGATGCCCCTGGTATATACTGTAGCGATCTGTGGGAGCATATTTAATTGGGGATCCATCATATCCAAACAATTAATCACTAATATCTTGCAGGCCCAAAAACCAAAGGATGGAGAAACACCAACTTTTCACATGGCATCATTCCTATTGGGCGTGATCTGCGCAAGGAACGTTTTTGCAGGCATGTATATGAGTTGGCATGTTGTTCAATTACCCATGCATGTTTATTCCAAAATTCTATGGGAGAATAGGTACAAGATATTTTATTCCCTGGTATGCGATGAGTTCATAGCCCGAGTACATTTCATTATATTTAGGAAAGAATTCCCAAGGCTTACAATGACAGCCAAAAAGATGGTTTCAAAATTAGGCCACTAGTATTTTGAAGAAACCAACACTTATATTAGAGTGTTCGGGGCTACTAGCGTGCCACATTTACTCCCCATTCATGTCTCGGACTGGCTCATTGTGGGAGAAATTTGTTACCAGACCATTATGCAAGGCTATAATTCAACTTTGGTGAAGGAGAAGAAGAGATATTTCATACTGTATGGATTTCATATAGGGTTCTACATGGTAAAAGGCACTGCACACATGAAACAAGAAAGGTTGAGCGAGCTTGAGTATCGATTCCCCATAGTCCATTTTTGTAAGCATTATCCAAAAGGCCTGATACTTCATCACGCGTCACAAGCGTCATCATGTTGGCCATATGATCATCATATCTTCGAAGACGATATTTCACCAAGGGTGCTCATGACTAGGAGGAAGTGCTCCATATAAGGGATAACCCAAATATGACCAGATTCAAAGTGATGTTTATCGATGAGCAATTTGAGACAATAGAGAAAAAATCCGAAGAGGCCCTCAAGGTAAGAGAATAAAACAGAGCATTAGAAGCTGCAAAGGCATGCAGGAGGGGGACGTTGTTACTGGAATAATCCCAAAAAGATATACAAAGGTTAGAATAAAATATCCCACTTAACCCTTTGATATAATCCTTGAGGATTACCCCGGGCGACATAAGCGATCATAGAGAAGAGCTAAATGGCTGAGAGACAATTCTGCTAGAGGAAACCGCCGATGAACAAAACCCCAACTCCATGTCACCACAGGCAGGATTGTCGGTGACTACTACGGTTTAGTGGAGGATAGAAAGAGCGCCAAGTGGGTTAGGTATGCTTAATGTCCTCATAGACTTAATTACCATATATGACGATGAGGAAAGTTCAGAGGTTTTGTGCATAACCCTGGTACCAATCACAGAAGAGGAAGAACCAGGGGAAACATCTGCAATAGATTCTGACACTTTGACCCAAAATCCTCAGGAAGGTGACCATGAGGCTCGAATCACTCTAGACATTGAATTTCTCGACCAATTGTGAACACAACTTCAAAAGGATAGATCCAAGAATGACTTGGGTGCTGGTAAACAAGAATAAGAAATGCAACAACCAGAAATAGGAATCTCAACGGTTGACCCCCCAACTAATATCGATTCTTTGTCTATTTCCCTAGATAATAAAAATACTCTAGCAACTGACGAGGACCAATAGGAGTCCAAGTCACCAAAGCATATGGAAACCTCCCCTGCTAAGTAATTACAAGAACCGGTCATAGAATTTTTCTACAGGGCATGAAACTAAGACAACACTTTGACCTGGGGAGATCAACAAATTCTTGAACCAGTAGATGAAATAGTCAATATACATGTGATCAATTATGATAGAAAAAGGAAAGTTGTGATTAGAGGAATGACCAAGAAAAGGAGGCTCACACTCGATAGCACACTTCTCGTTACCACAGAGGAGACGTTGCTGAACATAGAAAATGCTAATATGACTGAGCTAATCGGAGAAGGTATGGCTATAACCAATGTTATTTTGGACAGGGAAAGAAGGGATTAAAGGGAGGTAGTCGTCATGAATAAAGAGTTGGGCAATCTTTGTCATCAGGCGGAGTATTACCAAAATTCAACACATGTAGTAGTACTTCTTAAGAGTGAGTTTTGAGAAACGTATGTGCAATTCACAAGCGAAAGGAATCTCTTCACCACTTGCATAGCCAAATTTCAAGAAGATACCCTCATGGGCATGGAAACCTATAAATATGTGCATAGATGGTATGAGAAGGTACATCAGGCCTTGGAGCAGATCGACTACATCAGCAAAGTATAGAAAGGTTGAGACACAGAAGAGCATGGCATCCAAGTGTTGATGGATAGTAGTATATTCTAAATCAGGAAGTCAGTTGAATACTGGGTAAGTATGGTCCGGGAACCTCAGCGGAAGATACATGAAATATGGGGAGAGTGTGAGAAAAGTTGAGAGAAAATCAATCGGGAGATGAAAAACATTGACCTACCGGAGTTTGGTCCACCAGAGGATTTCGTCGATTTGCATGACATAGTCAAATGACATATAGATCAAGACTTGGCATGGGAATTATATATTTCACATATTTTAAGCATGACCCAAGGTAAAGTGAAGAGGTTCATGGAACATCCTATCAAAGCTCTCGCAGTCGTACAATGCTTAAGTGTCAAGATAATCAAGTATAATGAATGGGAAATGAGATAAGGAGGTCTTCTCTGCCCCGATGGATTAGCACAGGTTTCCATATGCAAACACATGTGAAGATCTCTTCGTCAAGTGGTCAGAGTACGAGAAGAACAATAAACGTCATTGAAACCACTAGACGAGCAAAAGAGAACAAATAGATAAATTTGTCATGTGGCATTTTCTTAATTTAACACAACTTTAGTAGTTATTTTTTTTTATAAATAAGGGCATCGACCTAGGACAAAGGGTCGATGGTTTTCGAGAGAAATAATTTTTTCTGAAATTTCATAAGAGAATTATTTATGTGCAAGCTATTTTAATTAAGAAGTTTTGTTTAGAACCAAAGACACTTATATCATATAAGGAATTAATGTGATTGGATCGAGGAGGGATTATCTTTGTCTTCGGATTCAATATTTGTTGTTGTATTGAGTAAGAGTTATTGTATCTGTTAATTAAAGTTATCTGATAATGTTATAATACAATTATTTTATTCTAGTTGATGAATAGAAATCAATTGTTTTAACCTGTGACTGACAATAGAGCATTGAAAATTACTTTTCTTGCACTATCTTCTTGTCACATGTATGTTTTATTTTTTATAATTGTTATCTCAGACAATGTTGAATGTCCACTAATCAAAATGGTATTAATGTTGGTTTGAATTATTTTAGATCTTCTTCGTTTTCATGCTAAGGTATAGAGGTTATCCTAAAAAAACCTAGCCTTCTCCCAACACATACTTAACTTCCCTCCTCCATTTAGATTAATATTTATCTTTCTTTTTTATAAATATTAAGAAAAGAACCAAAAATATAACTTCCCATCCCAAGGAAAGGTTTCACATAAAAGACACATTTTTCAATCACAATTAAATCCCATCGATAATTCCAGCCAGATCAAGAATCTGGAGAACCTTACCACTCATCAAACGCTTACGAGTCTAATTGGCTCTTTTAAGTGGGTCTGTTTTCTGTTGTTGATTCAAAGGGAACCCAGACCCCTTAATACGGTCCTATGTAATTCTATACATAATTCACATGGGTGAGGGATTAAGGCCCTATGTTTCTTCTTCTTTTACGTCATGCATATTCCTTCCCCTTTCTTTTTTCTGGTAGCTGGAATATTGACCCTGGACCTAGGCCTCATAGTCTTATCTCACCAGATCTCATCCCATCATTCCTCACATGGAAAAGAGAAGTTTTGGACAATCCTCATGACTCATGATATGGATATAGAAGAAGGGGAAATCATATAATTTGAGTCTATTCCTACCTCCAGTCGATATTTTTGCATGGATGACGAGTTCCAGGAAAGGTCTAGAGTAGAAAATTTTGGTACCTCTATCCATCACTCGAAGAGATATGGAGTTAATGTAACTCCAGGAAATATGAGCCAAATTTACACATGTCTTCCTCTTTTATTTCTACTGATATTCAAGATGGGTTTAGGATTAATTCTAACTCTAGATCTGTGTCATCAATTGTACCTCATAAGCAAGTGGAAAAGAGGAGTGTCGAGCAAATTAATTGACTTAATTTTTGAACATGTAATCATCAATTCGGGGGCGTAAGATTAGAGATGCCAACATTGTATGTGTAGGGACTAGGACAAGCATGGTTATCTAATCTATGGAAATAACATGAAACTATGTTAACAAATCATAAGAAACTTGTTCATTGGGAAGAAACATAAGAAAACACCCTCTTGGCACAGGCTACAATCTCTCACTCAAGTAAGTCCTAAGAATCATGTAATCTCATTCCCACCTTCAAGTGAAACTATTCTTATGATTGAAAAATCAAATTGGGCATGTAAAATACTGTTGAGAAAAAAAAACATTCGAAATTTAAATGTGTGCTAATTGGGCCAATAGTATCAAGGCTTCTCCAAGGGCACCAATACCAATATTTCACCTACTCTAATGGTCAGGTGTTCAAGGGATTCAAAAGTGAAACTTCACTCATGAACTATAGCCTTCAGTGAAGATCTATGTTACCTGTAATCAAAGGAATTTAATTAGCAAGCTAATAGAGAAAGAAATTAATTACAAGGATCGATCCAAAAATTCACATTGCATGCAAACTTATATGGACAACTCAAATCATCATCACACTAACTATGGAATATTCAAGTGATACAATTTTGTGTCTTGAAACCAAATCAAGTTCCTTGAATTGTTATTTGAGAAGAAACACAATAATTGTTTTTGCAACTAAAACTATGTCTGTGTCATACTCAAATTTAATCAGAGTATAGAACCATTATGTATATCAAGACAATTTCATATAATAACATAAATATATTTCAAATCTCTTAAACCAATGTCATTACAGGACTGTAGTTATGATCAAATTCCAATCATACCAAGGCATGACTTGTATAAAGAATTAACACAACAATATCACAAGGGTCATATTCGAAAACAGAGTAACTTTTATCTAATACAAACAAGTTACTATTTGAAATGAGCGTTGGAACAAAGTGTTCTACCAGCATACTCAGCTTATAAAGCTTGATAAATCATGTGATATCAACATGTTTGTGTGAAATCATTCAACCCTTAGTAAAATCAATACAGGAAACAAGATTACTTGTAACAAAACCAATGCAAAATAAGGAGACAATCAAAGCTAAACTATCAAACGAGAAGTGAAATCAAATTTATCTCTGCAAAACAATTACTTACAAACCTATGCTAACAATACAAACAATGAAATCTAGATGTGGTGGGCCCTTTCCAATTGGCAGATCATTGCACTACAAGTATACATGATGAAAGAAAATTTGAACCATGAAATAACTTAGAACACCATCTTTGTATTAATCAACAATGAAATTCAGTACATGGCGATATTGATGGAGATCTACAAGCTCTTAATTGTTCGATCTATTGTTGTCTAATGTTTCAAATTTCAAACTTACATTCCAAACTTAATTGTACTTGGTTATGAGAAAGAATTTATACACATTTTATTTTCTAAATGTGTACAGGTCGATCTGAGTGGATCCCTATCTTAACACATCAAAATCATCAAATTGTGTCATGATATCTCAACAATTAACTCAATTAAGACTAAGACACCAAGATAACTCTGGGAAATCATTGGGAAGATATTCTCATGACATAGAATGCATGAGAATATATTCTATTATCTTCCTCTATTTGATTTGGTTGTTGGCGCTCTAAACTTGGAGAACGTTGACCTAGAATTTGATTGCAACTTGGGTCCCTTCCTTTTCCTTCTAGAATCGATGTGAGAATCTTGAGAGCAAGTCGATGTCACTGTGGAGTAACCCCATATCGTTATTTTCCTTCTAGAAGTTTGGAGATATGAATAACTTCAACATGGGTTACAAGACTCCTATACAAGTTACATGACTTGTCTCAATTAACCATCATTAGTAATAATTCAACTTTTAAATCTCCTAATTCATCAAAGATTATGATAAAACACATAATAAACATTATAATTACCTTATGAGCCTTGGATGACCATTTTAGACAAAATGTGATGAAAGAGTGGTTATCATAGAAAAAATATTGGTTTTGGAGTGGTCAAAAAGGATTGTTGGAGTTAATTCACACACACCTAGGATTTATTTTTCCTAAGGTTTTTCCTTGTTTATTAGTCATAATTAATCATTATCTAGTCTCGTATATTTTAGGAGAGAATATTCCACCTGGAGAATATTCTCTTTCAGTTGACATTTCAGATTGACTAGTTGAGTTGAGTTCAGATGTTGCATTGGTTTTGTCACCATGGAACATTGGGATCATCACCAACTCACTACTCTTTGTTCAGTCAGTTAACTGAAGACTAGTTGACTAGTTAACTTAGCTAGGTGGCAGTTCACTCCCGTAACTGCCTGAGAGACTAGACTAGGTGACAGTTTACTCTTGCAACTATTGGTGTGTGTACAAATCAATCTAGACCACCACTATGGATCATTAGTTACTCATGTATACTATATCTATTGTAAATTATTCACTCTTTGAGTGTGGAATACTGTTAATGAGAATTATTCCATTCTTTCTCTCCTTCTTCTTCTTTCTCCAATTCTTTCTGCAAATGTGTGTATCATTGTTTAGCTAGATCTATTCTGTGCAAGTTCAACACATTTACAAGGATCATTTGGAAAATAAAATGATGTTGATTTCGGGGCCCAACATCTCCTCCACACCTAAGGTTTTGCATGTCCTCATGCAAAAAAAACATGTATATGTAGATATGAATGGTGTCCTGATAATAAAATCCTCAAAACTAACAAACTCCATTAACCATGTAGTTTATCAAGTGCCAATAAATATATTAAATTTGGGTGTCTTTCTCCCATTGGTTTCTTTGAGCTTCCTTTCCAAGTTCTAGTTTTGTGAGACCAGTGACTTAATGTGGCTATGCTTCCTCTTGACAAGCTTTTGGAGTTTACACTTATGCATAGTCACGTTTTCAACTTACCTCTGAAATTGAGCACAAATATCCTTCATAGTTGCATTCACATTCTTGATGTGTTTGTACAATACTTTAAATTCTTCAACCTCGAACTTTAGGATATTAATCCGTCGATCCTTTCTTTCTAGTCTGGAAGAGATTGATCGATCATCAGGAAATTTGGGAGGCTCATTGGAATCAATTGTATTATTAACATCATGAGGCACAAATGGTGGCGAGGATGAATGCTCACGTACTTTGTGCTTGGAGGGTTTCTTTTGGGACTTTTAAACATTGGAATTTGGGACTCATATTGTCAAATATGAATATGTTCATTGGGCATGGGTTCTGGATCTAAATGGATCAGATTTTTCATGGAACATGGAGCATTTTGTTTATATATGTTAACCTGTGGCCTTTGTTTGGCCATGCTTCTTGTAATTCTTCTTGTGCCTCTGACGATAGTAATAAGTACAACGAGAATAGTAGGAAATAGTGTAACATGGGTAGGGTTTGGTGGTATGACACAACTAGGGATATTGAACAACATAGGGATACTAGAATGGAACTTTCACTTTAGACAAGTCTTCTTATGATTATTCTCATGAATAATGAATTCCTCAGCTCCATGGAAGTTGAGTCCTTCACTATTGTTATTTTTATTAACATCAGTAATAGTGATAGGTGCCTAGGGTATCTTCCTATGTGCACCCTCTCTGATAACAAACTCATTTCACGACAAAAACATATCCCAATTATCACTTCATTTTTTAAATTCTTCCATAATTAAATTTTAAATAGATCATGATGAAACAAGTTGTGGTGAATAATCTTAAGGTTTGTTTGTATCCTTTTATCCATTCGAGAAAATCTTTGATAAAAATAGGATGGAAAATTCAAATGTTGACCGTATTTCAAATGCAATAAAAGATAAATGTGATAAATAAAAGAGACTTCATATCATCCTTCATAAGTGACAATATTCTAGAGCACAAACAAAAGGTTTTTCCATTTCTCCATGATCCATGTCATTGGCACCCCTTTTTCAAATTTGGATTTTGATCGGTTGGGAATAACAATCTATCCCCGGTCCCTTGCTCTATTGTTTTGTTATCAAACCATTTTTCTCCCTGTTGAGGGAGTCTTGTAGCTCCAGCCAGTGTCTTATCTGACAAAGTGAAGACCAAATCACCTACATGAGCAACATTACCATCGAATCCATGGGAAAATGCTCTGGTTACAAAAGCATCAAACCCTTGGAATTTCTTCAAGAAAAACCACCAACCTATTGATTTAAGGATAGGATTACTTTCATTATACTATGGGTAGGCTTAAATATCTTTTAAATACCATGCCTCGGTCATCAAAACATTGAGCTTCCCCATGTCACCGCAACCTCAGTCATGGATACGTATGCATATCACTTTGTTCAGTTAATTCTCATTGCCAATAAAACCAAGGTTTCATGGATTTTGGAAAAGGGTATGAACGAAATTGGACTTGTTTCGAATCCTTATAGTGATTTGAAACAAGTGGGGATCAATGGAATAGGTAATGAATATGAGAGATGGTCAATCCAAGTAATGATCATTCATGAAGAGAAACAATAGTGGTTTAATCATTATGTGTTATGGTCAAAAGTTCAGGTGGATTGAAAAAATGGATAAGGTGATGGGCATAAGCATAGGGTATAATTAGTTATGATATCATTGCATGGAGTATTAGGATTAGATAGGGTGTGGAAAGAATAGGATTAGAAATGAGTTATGGATCATTTTGTGAGGTTATTAGGATCTGATCATAACCCCTCTCCATGGGTCATTAGTTAGTAGGATATATTTTCTATGTAATAAAGGTAGACATTAGTTAATAAGGCCTAATAAATAAATGAAAATAAGTCAATGTAAGAAGACCTAATAGAATCTTTCGCTTCTAGAAAGATATTCCTCTAGAATTTTCCTTAGAAGGTAGAATTAGTATAAATAAATGTAGGAGGCATGGGTGAAGTTTGTCTTGGATATTATTGTAATAGAGATCTGCTATGCTGGAGGTTTCCCCCTCGAAGAGGCAAGTGAACATTGCTATAATTAATAAAGGTTCTTTTTATGGTGTTATTCTTGTATTATTCTGATATTATTTTGGATATCTCATTGTTGTCCCACTATTGTTGGCTCAATATTTATGTTCTGGATATTATATTATATCTTGAATATTGCAAGTGGTATCATATATCTTTCTAGGGAATGATTTGTGGGGTAAATTTTTTTAGGGTAGATACATGATACACCTATATACGGATCTTCCTAGGCATCCTAAATCCCTCCATAGATAAATTGATCGAACGTCTGACTACTATAGTGTCACCGAGAACAACACTCCGGAAGATACTCTCTTGTACTTGGGTATTCGGGTAGTATGGATAAGGGTACGGTCTAGCCTCCTTAGTTGGTTCCCTTAGATATTTGGATGAGCATTATTGTTTGTGCCTTCATGTATATCAGAGAAATATAGCATAGGGAAAACCCTTGTCTGTATAACCCTTGAATCCCCTTACACTTCAGATGGAAAAATCAACAGAACCGACCAGATCTGTCATTGTGAAACTATGTCTTCTACATTATGGTTGTGAAATTCCTCTACATTTCTTCCTATTATGAATTTGGCTATTGTAGCAATGTATTATTATTCATCTCAAAGTATAACTCCACATGAGCCAAAAAAAAAAATATTGGGGACTGTCAGCACCATTATTTGTAACCTAGTCCATTGCATTCCTCTCTTCATTTTGATTGTAGTGGTATCATTCAATTTTAATCCCTTTTTTTCCATAGTCCCACCCCTTTCTGATACACCCTAATTTGACACCTATCCCATTGGATTCCTCCTTTTACACTTATCACCCTAGTACCTATCAAATTTTGTGACCATATTTCCCTCCCAATACCTCACCTACTACCCAATCCTCCACCATTCCTAATACCCACTCCTAGAGCCACGACGACCTGGACTCGAGGACAACATCCTTAGAGGAAGACCTTAAATCCATCATGATATCCTATCAATCAATATCCCAGAAACTAGAAGAGGTGTTGCAAAACCTCAAGGGTAAGCATGTTGAGAACGTTCCAACTAACCCACAATCTTCCCAGCATGAACATACTCAATTGTTCCACTCCCCTTATGGGTCTACACACTCTTGGAATAAGGTTCTTAAAATTGACATGCATAAATTTGATGGTTTTAACCCAACTGGGTGGGTGTCTCAAATAGAACAATACTTTGTCCTCCATTATATTCAAGATCATGATGAGAACAAAATCCATGTTGGGGTTCTATACCTAGATCAAGAACGGTAGCAATGGTGGCAGTGGTATAAGAAGTGTTATCCTGGATTCCCCACCTGGAGCATGTTTACTAAAGAAATTTATGCTCATTTTGATCATGAATCTCATTTTTTGGGCAAGCTCACAAAGCTATGCCAAACTAGAGCAGTCTTGGACTTCATCATATTATTTGAATAATTGGCTATTAGAAATGAGGGATTATTTGATAAATTTTACCTTGAATGTTTTATCAGTGGCTTAAAGGATGCCATCAAGGCTCATGTGAGTATGCATCATCCTACTACTTGGTTGCAGGAATGTCAATTAGCCAAGCAAGAAGAGACCATCCTTCAGGCACCATCCCTGAAAGCTCCATTTTTCAATCGTCCTCGCCTAAGGGCCACCCCGGCTCAAACACAAACCTTGAAGGTCGAAAAGGTATCTCCAACCGAAATGGTGGAATGGCACAAGCAAGGAATTTTCTACTATTGTGATGAAAAGTATGCACCAGGGCATAAATATAGAGAAAACAAATTATTCTAGGTTGATGCATCATCTTCCTCCCCCTATGAAGACATCCCATCAAATGAATCTATGGACCCAGAGGAGGCTCTGTCCAGTTATCAATTTGAAGATCCAGCTATCGATCCTTCGACATCACTGGAACTGGTCATTTCACTTCATTAACTTTCAAGTATCTCAACTTCGCATACATTGAAGATCAAGGGCTACATCAAACATAGGCCAATTGTGGTATTGATTGATAGTGGTATCACCCATAATTTTATTCATCGAAGGCTTGTTGATGAGCTCGATTGTTTTTCTTCCCTGTTTCTAATTTCCATATTGTCATTGCTAATGGGGGTACTATGAAGTGTGGGGGCCATTGTGAAAATGTCAAACTCCAAATGGGTGATTATCATTTAAAAACCCACATGTTCTCTATTTCCATGGGTGGTTGTGATATTATATTGGGGTTTGAATGGCTTCTCACTTTTGGACTAATCACAATGGCTTATCAAGAATTATGTATGATCTTTCACCACAAGGCTCACTCTTATACCTTTCGATCTCTCCAAGCGGGCTCTCTTGAAATCATCATCTCTCATAGGATGGAAAAATTGTTGAATAAAGGATACAATGGTGTTATTGCTCAATTTAATTCCATCCAGGTCACTGAACAAGCCTTGCAGGAAGTTCCTCCTAGCCTATAATTTATTTTTGAAAAGTACCCAAAGGTATTTGAGGTACCCAATACCTTACATCCCTCTTGAGGTGATCATGATCATAGAATCTCTCTCCTTATGGGCAGTCAAACCCCCAATTTAAGACCCTACATATATCCATTTTCTCAAAAGAATGAAATTGAAAATATGGTACAATAATTACTCAAGGCAGGTGCAATTCGCCACAGTACAAGCCCATATTCTTCAACAGTAATGATGGTCTTAAAGAAATAAGGTACTTGGCGCATGCATCCTGATTTTCAGGCCCTAAATAAATTGACCATCAAAGATAAGTTTCTCATTTTGGTCATTGATGATCTATTGGATGAACTCCAAGAGGCCTTTGTCTTCCCCAAATTTGACCTTCACCCTAGTTATCACCACATTAGGATGAAGGAGGAAGATATTCCAAAGACTACTTCTAGAACTCATGAAGGGAATTATCAATTCTTGGTCATGCATTTTGGCCTATGCAATGCTCCATCCACCTTCCAAAGTCTTATGAATAAAACATTGAAATATTACATTCAACAGTTTATCCTGGTTTTCTTTGATGAAATCCTCACTTACAATGGCACCTAGGATAGCCACCTTCTTCATGTGGACAAATTTCTTCACTTGCTATAGGAAAACTAATTGTTTTTAAAAAAGACCAAATGTTTTGTTGGAGCTAGTGAAGTGAAGTACTTGGGACAAATTGTGAGTTGTGAAGGTGTAAAAGTGGACCCCAAAACGAAACAATCTATGCAGGAGTTTTCGTGACCCACAACCTTAAATTTCCTACGAGGTTTTCTTAGTCTCACAAGCTATTACTAGAATTGTTTCCACAATTATGGAAAAATTGCTAGGCCCTTGACCAAACTTCTCAAGAAGAATGCATTTCATTGGACTACTGAGGCAGGGAAAGCCATCATTGAGTTAAAGAGATCCATTTGCACTAATCATGTCTTGGCATTTCATGACTTCAAAAAATCATTTTTGGTGGAATCAGATGCTTTGGGCATCGATATAGGCATAGTCCTCACCCAAGAGCGTCGACCTCTGGCCTTTACTAGCCAAGCGTTGAGTGGTCGCAAATTGGGTAGATCCACTTATGAAAAATAAATGTTGGTCATTATACATGTGATGAAAACATGGAGTCCCTACCTTTTGGGATGTCATTTTCAGATCAAAATAGATCACCATAGTTTGAAGTATTTTTTGGAGCAAAGGTTATCCTCCCTAGAAAAAAATAAGTGGATGACTAAAATGTTCAGATACGAATATGAAATCATATATAAAAAGAGAAAAGACAATATAGTGGCTGACTCTTTGTCATGTCAACATGAGGAGGATAGCACCCTCTTTTCCTTATCCCTACCAGTCCCTGATTTGATTGAGGATGTACACCAGGAGTGGCTCACACACTCGACTATCTCCAGGATAATTCAGGATCTTTAGGAGGACCCTAATCCTCCCACTAGCTACACCTAGCAGGAAAATATGCTCAGATATAAGGATCGCCTGGTTATATCACCCTCTTTGGAACTCAAGCCGCATCTCTTAATGGAGTTCCACTCATCATCCATTGCAGGTCACTCAGGATTACAAAATACATATGCTCATGCCCGTCATTATTTTTTCTGGGAAGGCATGAAGAAGGATATACTTCAATTTGTCATGTAGTGTGAGGTGTGCCAATGTAATAAAGGTGAAACTATCAATCTTCCAGGGATTCTACAACCTCTACCCATTCCAGCTTCAATGTGGATAGACATCTCCCTGGATTTTATAGTGGGCCTTCCTAAAGTTGGGAACAAATCGGTCATCATGGTGGTGGTTGATTGCACATCCAAGTATGCTCATTTTTTTTCTTTACCTCACCCTTTCATAATGGCACTCATTTCACAAGTTTTCCTTGATCATATTTTCAATTTACATGGCATTCCAACCTCTATTGTATATGATTGTGACACCACTTTCACTATCACCTTTTGGCAAGAGTTGTTTAAATTGAAGGGCACCCAACTAAACATGAGCACAACCTATCACCCCTAGTCTGATGACCAAACAAAATTGGTCAACAAATGTTTGGAAACCTACTTACATTGTTTTTCTTCATACGAAAATCACAACTGAGTGCAATGGATTCCCTTGGAAGAATGGTGGTACAATACTTTCTATTACACGGCCACTAAAATGACCCCATATGAAGCAGTGTATGGCCAACGGCCTCCGACAGTCACTACCTATCTTCCAAGAACATCTAAGATTCAATCTATTGATATCATGTTGCAAGGTCGCACAACTTCCATCACAGCTGTAAAGGATAACCTTCACATGGCCCAAAATTTCATGAAGCAACAAGTTGACTAACATCGTTCTGAAAGGCTTTTTTAGGAAGGGGATCAATTGTTTCTCTGGCTCCAACCTTACAAGAAAATGTCTCTCAAAGATCAAGGACATCATAAGTTAGCACCCAAGTTCTATGGGCCCTACTAGATCATCAAGCGTATTGGCTTTGTAGCTTAAAAATTAGCTCTTTCATATACTTCCAAAATCCATCTAGTGTTTCATGTTTTCTGTCTGAAGAAAGTGGTGGGAAAGAATTGTTGATTTCAAACCATCCTCCCAGAATTAGATGAAGAGGGCTCCATGTGGCTCCAACCCGAAGTAGTCATAAAAAATAGGGAATGTTAGCTACGTGGCCGAACCATCAAGGAAGTGTTGATCAAGTGGAAGAACACGTCACCAGATGATGTGACCTGGGAACCAACAACCATACTTCATCATTTTCCGCACCTATATCCTTGAGAAAAAGGATTCTTTTGAAGGGTGAGGAAATGTTAGGATCCAATCCTAACTCCTCTACATGGGTCATTAGTTAGTAGGATATGATTTCTATGTAATAAAGGTCGACATTAGTTCATAAGGATTAATAAATAAATGAGAATAAGTCAATGTAAGAAGACCTAATAGAAGCTTTCGCTTCTAGAAAGATATTCCTTTAGAAGTTTCCTTAGAAGGTAGAATTAGTATAATTAATTGTAGGAGGCATGGCTGAAGTTTGTCTTGGATATGATTGTAATAGATATCTTCTCTACTGGAGGTTGCCACATCAAAGAGGCAAGTGAACATTTCTATCATTAATAAAGGTGCTCTTTCTGGTGTTATTCTAGTATTATTTTGATATTGTTTTGGATATCTCATTGTTGTTCCACTATTGTTGGCTCAATATTTTTGTTCTTAATATTATATTATATCTGCAATATTTCAAAGGTGAACTCATAGGTAACATAACGTAAATTTCCCATATCTTTAATAAATAAATAAAAATCAAAAATCAAGTTATTACCTCAAGTTTACCTTAATTTTACCTCATAATACATGCTAAAACGAGAGTTGGATCAAATGTGTGTTATGTTGATATTGTAGGATCATTGAATACTTTTTGTTGAACTATTTGAAATGTTGATGTACATGTGGCAATATTGTTGGTGTCTGAGTTTGATACTTTTCATACAAATAAAAGATGAAGTCAATGATGTTGTTATTGTAGACTTGTGAACTTGTTGTAGATTTGTTGTTGGGGAAGAATTCAGAGGTTATTGGGAAAAGCCAAACCCTTACCTATGGAACTGTTGACGTATAGGTGATGAAAAACCTCATTTGGATAAGTCACAGGTCATCATGTAACTATTACAGGAATTGTGTAACTGCGGAAAGTAGTGGTTACAATACTAATCAATGGGTACCAAAATTATTGTAACTACTAAAATCAAAATTATTGAATATGTTCTCTGAAGGTTGAGCACTAAGAATGAAATATATCAATTCAAAGAGATGCTAATAATATAAAAGACTAAAAATATGGAAGTTGATAACATGAAAATTGAATCTAAACTGAACACCGAAGTTACGACAGTCAATCTGTCTCCTGGACAACTGCTCAGGCATGGAATGATGATCTAGGGATGAGTATGAATTAAAGAAAAACTCTTCACAATAAATCAATAAAACCGATAGGGCAGTCAATAATTCAGGGACTGAAAGCCAAGGGACTCAAGTTAAGTAGTGAGCTTAAGGCTAAGGGAAAATTAAGTTCTCAATTAAAATGCTAAGTCCAAGACCTTCTTTACATAGTTAGAAGTACATAAATGAAAGCGTAAGGTCAATAATAATCTACCATGCATAATAAAAGAAAGTATATTGTAGCCCAAGTTGCCCGCTCCGAGTCGTTGTTACACACGCTCCATGCAACTCCCACTTTCAAACCACTATGACTTCACCGGTACCTCCCAAACAATGCTAGGGGCACTCTTCTTACCCCTCAAGCCCCCAAGCGACAAATGGGCCACGCACACTAAACCAGAGAACAACTAGTTCCCAGTTCACGTCACAAGGCTGAGCTACCACTCCTCACCGAGTTGGGTATCCCAACTCCCATAAGATAAGTCAGTCAAGTCTAAAATTCTACAGTGTAACGTTACGCATAACAGAACACATCCATCCCCCTCCTCCTCCCTCCTTTATATAGAGTTTCTAAGTCATTTCTTTCCCAAATTTCCCATTTAATTAATGTTCAATAATTTAATTCAGAAAATCCTTCCTGTACATGTGTCACCCATCCCCTTTGTTGCACAAGAAATTAATTTCATTAATTATTTAATTACTCCTATTTCCCTCACCCACCTAAAAGCATTCCTAGAATCTCTCCTAGGTGTCCCCATATTCCCTTCCACATTTTAATGACTTACCCCCTTACTAATTTACTAGTTGAGTTCAATTTAGAAAGTTATTAAAGGCAAGATTCCTTGCTAAGTTAGTCATTCTGCTTTTTCCTTATGTTTCCCTTTCTCTTTATGTTTCCCCCTTTTTCCCTTAGTTTCCTAAAACTAAAATTAGCAACTGTAGACTTTAACCTTTTTCCCCTTTTTCTTTTTAGTTAAAATTTTTAATTAGCACATGTAACAAAAAATCAATTTTCTTTTAAAATTTGAATCCCTCAAAGTTATTTTTATTTATTTATTTTTATAAACTAATTGAATTTATTACCCCCTTATTATCACATGTTTAATGATGATTATCAATATTATTTATTTATGTATATATATCCACAAGTATCACTTAGATCTAGATTTTATATTCCTAGGTTGGGTGACATCTTATTAGGGAAGTGTTTTTAAATATTTCTTATCACATTATTCATTCTAAGGACATATAGGTTTAATCACTTACTAGTTAACAACGTGACATGCCCTTCAGGATGCATTAGGTGCTCCAAGGGTGCCACTCGCCTTATTTTGTTTCCTTTGCGTGACGTGCCCTTCAGGATGCACTACGTGCTCCAAGGGTGCCACTCACCTCTTTTTGTTTTTCTTGCGTGATGTGCCCTTCAGGATGCACTACATGCTCCAAGGGTGCCACTCACCTCTTGACTGACTTGGTAGACATAAAAATCCCCTGGATTCAATACTCCATTAGGTGATCTTGTGGGAGACTAAGGGCCTCTAAGGAATAAGGCCCCTGCCTTGTTGCACGCCACTTAGAATCATCGTGTGTGACTATCGCAGTCTTCCCTCACAACATCGTGAGCCTTCTCAAAATAGGTAATATTTAACCCACATTTTGATCCACGACAGGAGTGCTAGTAGGTTGTGGTAGGGTTTCTTTCCACACCTCTCCCTCAACGTCTTTGGTTGTCATGCATGACCCCTCTACTCCACATGTGAGTATGGTTAACAAGCTATTGTCATCCTGCATCACGAACGAATCATGTCAAAATAAAATCCATAATAATAACATCTAATCAAATGCACATAGGTCATATATACAACAATCAAACCCCAATAGTCCACTCCCTGACTTAATCTGTAGTCCAAGGGTTTCATTAATGCACCAACATCCTTAAAGTCCAAATCCTGCACACTTTGGAGAACCGATTCAATAGCACATACCTAAGTCAATACAAAAAAATAACATATAATCACATCCATAATGCCTCATAATCATAATCAACGACCAATAGTATAATAATCTGGATCACTTGCAAGCAAGTGTCCTCAAAGAATAAGTCCGCTTAGTGTGCGCAAGAGCTAGATGTTACATACACCACCTCTTGGTCTAAAATTTGTCCCGAAGTTCACAGTACATAAGTGCCAAAATAATATGTATCACAGTGTCATAAGTCTATCTATCAAACAAAAATGGAAACTATTGGTGCATATCATATCCGTCCTCCCAGGTCGTCGAGTGCAGACTATAGTTATCCCAATGGACCTTGACCTGATCTATCATTCAATGTCATAACTATCGAATGCAGTGGTCTAGGATGCATATCGGCTCAGTCGTGAGCACCCCCTCATATGATACCTGGAAGGAACTCATGTCAATAACATGTGTAGGATCACTAATATAATGTCTCAAAACAGATACGTGAAAAACTTTAGGCAAGGCTATTCGATAGGCCACGGGCCCCTTTCTCTCCACAATATTGAAAGGTCCCATGAACCTAGGAGATAATTTACATCCCTTTCCAAACTTGATTTAACTCTCATGCGGTTTTACCTGCAAGAAGACTCGATCGCCAACTTCATAACTACGGTCGACACAGTGCGCATCGACATAAATTTTTTGTCGATCCTGTGCTTCTATGATCCTTTGTATTATTGTTTTCATTTGATATTCCACATATTGGATCTCTTCTGGTCCCACCAAGACCCTATCCTTGAGCCTATCCCAACTCAAAGGCGTTCGACACAGTCGCCCGTAAAGAAACTTGAAAGGTGCCATCTTAATGGTGCTTTGGTAACTATTTTTATAAGCGAATTATACCAGTGGCAAGAATTGTTCCCAACGCTTTTGTTGGTCCATCACGTACATGTACAACATATCTTTCAAGATTTTGTTTGTTCCTTCGGTCTTCCCATCAGTCTCTAGGTGATACGCAATACTAAATTTAAGTTGGGTTCCCAAGGCCTCTTGGAAACTAGTCCAAAATCGTCAAGTAAACACCGATCCTCGATCAGATATAATCCTCTTAGGTACACGATGCAACCTCACAATATCACTGATGAAAAATCTAGCTATGTCAAGTGCATGGTACGTCATACACACACGAATAAAATGAGCACTCTTCGTCAGAGTGTTGACAACCACAAAAATCTAGTTGTGTTTCCTTTTCATTAGTGGCAATCCAACCATGAAATCCATCGAAATAACCTCCCATTTTGATTCTGGAAGAGCATGTGGTTGTAGTAATCCTGTTGGGTGTCTATGTTCAACCTTTACCTACTGACATTCTAGACACATGGCCACATAGTTAACTATGTATGTCTTCATTCCCTTCTAGAAGAATAACGGTTTAAGGTCTACCCTCATCTTCATGACTCCTGGGTGGGCCATGTATACTTCTCTATGAGCCTCGTTTAGGATTAAACTCCTCAACTCGTCATTCAGTGGTACGTAAATCTGATTTTTAAACCTCAATAATCCATCATCGTCAAACATAAATCCTTCAAATCTTGGTACCATCATTTCATTTTGTCTGATAAAATCCTCAACCTCTTTGTACCAGTCATTGTCGCCTTGTAAAGTTAGAATATTTTCACGTAGATTCATCTTAAAATGCAACACCGAAAATATTCATGGTCTCTGACTCAATGTATCTTCTACTTGGTTCATGGTTCCTTTTATGTAAGTAATCTCAAAGTTGTACTCGGTAAGAAATTCTGACCAACGTCGTTGTCGCGTGTTCAGGTCACTTTGCGTAAAGATGTGTTGTAGTACACAATGGTCAATCCTTAATTCAAATTTTCATCCAACAAGGTAGTCTCTCCAAACCTTCAAGGCATATAAAATGGCCAACAACTCCAAATCATGTGTCACATAGTTCTCCTCATGCCTTCTCAATTTCCTCGATATGTAAGCGATCACTCGACTGTCTTGCATCAAGACTCTACCTAAGCCTTCCTTGGATGTGTCAGTGCATACAAAGAATTTCGTGTCCATGTCAGTGACCTTTAGTATCCGTTTTGTTTTCAATAGCTCCTTGAGCCTCCAAAATGCCTCCTCACATTTCTCCATCCAAACAAACTTCTTATTCTTCTCCTATAATTTCATGATCAAATTTTCTATCTTTGAAAATCCCTCGAAAAGCCACCGATAGTATCTTGTTAATCCCATGAAGCTACGCACTTCCAAGACATTCGTCGGTGAAGGTCATTCCATAATAGCCTCGACCTTTGTTGGATCCACGACGATCCCTTCGCCGGAGAGGACATTCCCTAAGTAGTGAATTTTTGATTGATAAAACAAGCATTTGGACAACTTCCCATACAATTTTTTCTCTCTCAAATGCTATAGTACCAAGTGCAAGTGCTCATCATGCTCCTCCATCATCCGAGATTTAATCAAAATATCGTCAATGAATACATGGACGAACTTGTCCAAGTACTCACGGAACAACCGGTTCATCAAAATCATAAATACCCCTGGGGCATTTGTCAGTCCAAATGGTAAAACAGTAAACTCGTAATGACCAAACCTAATCTTAAAGGAAATCTTAGGGACATCATCTTCCTTGATCCGTAACTGGTGATACCCTGATTGCAAATCGATATTGGAAAACACCATCGCACCCTTCATCTAATCGAATAGATCATCAGTCCTTGGAAATGGATATTGATTCTTGATCGTTGCCTAATTCAATTGACTGTAGTCAATGCAGAGTCTCCAAAACCCAACCTTCTTTCGTATGAAAATAATAGGTGCACCCCACGGTGACACACTCAGATGTATAAGTTCCAGGTCCAACAACTCCTTTAGTTTCATTCTCAACTCCTGTAACTCTGGGGTCGACATTCTATAAGGTGTTCTATCTATTTGTTCAGTCTTTGGTTTTAGTTCTATGGTAAACTCCAATTCCCTCTCCGGTGGCATCCCAGGTAACTCCTCCGAAAAGACATCTGCAAACTCTCTCACCACTGATAGGTGTTCTAGACCTTCCACTACTTTTTTATTTAATGCAAGGATCGCATAAAGCTTACAGCCCTTGCGCAATCCCTTCCGTAACTGCAAGGAAGAGACAAACCTCAAGGAAACTCCCTAGTTCCAACCTACAATCACACGTCTCTATCCCTCATCACACGTCATAAGATCCTAATATCGTGACGTAAAGGGTGGCCCTAGTGACAAAATCTCCTAGTTTAAGGGTGCAACCCGTAACCTTTCCTAAAATATTTTGTTTGGCTCCTGAAGACATCTCTACAACGCTAAACTCATCCTCTTTGACTGCCTTTACCTTAATCCTCTTTATCACTACACCAGAAATGAAACTCTCGGTAGCACTGGGATCTATCAAAATACTAAGGGTTTGGTCAAAGACGGTACTTGACATCTCAAGAAAAGTCGACTGGTGCTCTACCTGGCAGTTATTCACCGTTGCAAGAATCTAATGGGCCTTGCCCAAATATCCCATGGTAGTGGGTCCGACTGATCTAGATGCTCTAGTCGTCTCCACTAGGAAGTCACGCTCGAAATGTGGCTCCTCACATTCAACACACTTTCTTCGGTACAGTGTTCCTGGAACCTAAAGTAGAAGTTGAATCCTAACACTAAGGCCCAACACAAACTCGTTGACCTTAATTTTCTTGGTATTCAAGTGCAGAGCATACCTCTGGAGGCGTCGCACCTCCTTCCATGGAACCACACCGCGAACCACTATGGTGTACTCTAATAAATATCACCACATGGATACACTAAGGTTTTAATTTGCGCTAGGTTAAAACTCAAGGGTTTACTGAAGTGGAAATCCTGGTGATCCAGAGTCATAGGGTTGAACCCGCTTTGATACCATATGTAACGACTTCGATCGTTACGACTACCAGCAAAGCCGAAAGTGACTTTTTTTTTTTTTTTTATAGGAAGGAAGCCAATGGTGACAAACAATTAAACCGCACAACTTGATGATGAAACAATGCATGTATATCAAGCAACAGACAACAACGACTCCATGCACTGAATAACGATCAACTGGGCGAAACATGTGTAAATAAAAATATAAAAGAGACTACCCACCCGACACAAACATGACAATGCCTACAAGATAAGTATGACATCACAATATTGACACCATGGTTTCAATGACCAGTCACTAGAACCTCTAAGGTGTGAAAAACCAAACACATGAAGGCATTACAGTCCAAGCACCAACGACGAACTTACAATGATCAACAATACCCACAATGGGAAGAACAAGCTTCGGCCAAGTTATCCTTCGCCTCTATCCAATAAGGCGCACCGTCATCCCCTCATTAGGAATCATGCATTTTCCAGGGGATAGGCGCGATGATAACCCTGGCACAACACAACCTATCTAGACCAAGAACTCAAGATGAATCCAACGTGCTAGGAGCCGAAATAATTGGCAAGAAGACGACACCTACGCCCCCAAGCAACAGGTCGACAAGACACAGATGACATTGCTAAGACTCAAATTTGTGGAGCTAACCAAAGGGTTTCTCATTATCTCATGAGGATTTTCTCAGGTGGGTGCCTTGTATGGTGCAACATCCTAGGTGGATTCCATTAACCATCATAAAAATTGTTCAAGCACAAAGTAACCAACCGATCTAAAATTTAAACACAACACTCTTCAAGGAATGATCTACCCTTCCATTTAAATGGGGGTTTTATCAATTCACTTAATCATTACTTTTACCCTTCTGGATCAACATGAAACAAGGAATCCATAACCCTATAATGTAAAAATTCTAAGGAATTTATCATTTAATCCTAAATTAAGACTAGACAATAATCGATAAGGATTCCCAATATTCACACAAGGAATGACTTTTTTTCTAAATTAGGAGTTGAAATTACACTACCGATTATAACACGATGAAGGATATATTAGCTACTAAATAATGAATCATTAATAAAGGTCAACATGCATAGGCTGCAATTATCACTTATAGTTATAGCCAAGAACATGTTCAAGGTAAATTAAGTGTCCATTCCATTATATATCGCTAATGACATATAACACTAAAACAATTTCTTATCGTTGTAATAACAATAAACTAAGATTGTCATAAATGCTAATCACTGTCATATCTGAAACTGGTAATGATATCTAATAATAAACTGAAGTTGTCATAAATGCTAATTGTTGTAACTAATGTAGAGGGTAAATATAGAACATGAACCTAAATTTGTTGACTATGTGTAAATGTTATTTCAATACACCAACATAATTCTTATTCAATATATTTTCCATTACACAAGTGCTAAAAATGCAGACTGATTAGTGGTAAATGTGTTGTCCCTTAACAAGCAATAACCAAATTGATGTCCCTGTAAAAATCATTCTCTTTACAAAAAGAATCTCGGTCATCGAACATAGTGATATTTATTGAACTAAATTAAAGGTATTTAATAACTCTATCATATATATTTTCGTTGTCTACAATGCACTGTCATCATACATATCAAGGTGCCAAGAGATATAATTGTTTAAAGGGAGCAAGGATGAGATATCGTTGTCACCCAAAATCACAGGTATAATAAATTCGTAAATTCATAAATTTATAACTTATGTGATAGCATACCTCTCTAGTAAAAAAACATCCCTCACAACAGTTAAAAACACAATCATCTCTCATTAATACACAGTCAATAATTGCTGGGAGAATTTGCTGACAATCAAATAAAAACGTAGGTAACACAAGAATGGAAATCCTGGAATTCGAGGATCAAAGAAACACAGGTAACACCAGCACGAGTTCGTTGGAAATCATGGATCAATGAGAATGCAGGTAATTTTTGTGGTTGAGTAAGAGCTGGGTAAAGTGGACTCATAAAAACACAGGTAAGGAATCCAACGTAGTCAAAGGGTAGGGATCATTCTTTGATAAGCAATCAAAGTAAAAATTGCACTCAAAATACAATGAAATCAAGCAAGTTCGCAACCAATGAAGTAGGTAAAATAAAAATACATTCTAAAGATTCAATCGTAGTCTACAAGGATAAAAATTGTGTGAAATAAGGAGAGGAATTCCCTGTGGAAAATATATTACAGGTATAGTGTAAAAGGGTGTAATCACAGCCAAAAATAATAAATCTCTACCATTACATAGGAGAGAAAACGCCACCATATAGAGTGAAAATGCCAAGAATAGTTGTTGGGTAAGGTGAGTAAGCGGGGTATCACTTTCGATCTGGCACTGGTGTGGTGTGGGTAAGACCGCTAGGTATAATTTTCCATTAAAGGTGATAAAAAGAAAAAAAACGCAGAGTGTGAATTATCCAGGGATATATTAAGAACACAGAGTTTAAAATTTTTTGTGGTTAAGTGTGTTGAATTGCAGAGAGAAAATGCCATTGAATAAATTAAAACACAGAGAAATGAAAGAATAAGATGCAGTCCAGAGTGGCCAAAGGTAGAGTAAAATCGTAGAGTAATGGCAGACCAGAAGTAAAGAAAAACACACAGTAAAATCACCAGGAGAAGCATTAAAAACACAACCTTAAATAATTTCCAGGAAGGGTATCAAAATGCAGGGAACAATGTAGAGGATCATAAGTGGTTCACTATGGGAAGGGAATAACAATTGCAGAGGTAATCAATCGCAACAAGGTGCAATACAATCACTTGACCAGGAAAAACCAACAGAGGTAGACGGTTGGGAAAACTATCCTTCACTCATCATCCACGCACAGAAAAGCAGTGCTTTAGGATCTCTAGGTATATTAACACCGAAGTGATGACTGTCGATCCAGCTCCTAGTCAACTGCTCAGGCATGGATTAATGATCTAGGGATGAGGACAAAGTAAAGAACAACTCTTCAGAATAAATCAATAAATCCAATAGGGAAGTCACATCATTCAGGGATCAAATTCCAAGGGACTCAAGTCAAGAAGAGATTTTAAGGCTAAGGTAAAATTGAGTTCTAAATTAAAATGCTAAGTCCAACACCTTCTTTACACAGTTAAAAGTATAAATGAAAACATAAGGTCAATAATAATCTACCATGCAAAATAAAAGCAAGCATACCATAGCCCAAGTCACCTGCTCCGAGTCGTTGTCCCACATTCTCCTTGCAAATCCCACTTTTCGACTGCTGTGACTTCATCGGTACCTCCCAGCCAATGCTAGGTGTACTCTTCTTCCCCCTCAACCCCTCGAGATGAAAAGGGGCCACGCACACTAAACCAGAGAACAACTAGTTCCTAGATGACCTCAGAAGACCGAGCTACCACTCCTCACTAAGTTGAGTATATCAACTCCCACAAGATAAGTTAGTCAATTCTAAAATTATGCAGCGTAACGTTATGCATAATAGAACACATCCATCCTCCTCCTCCTCCCTCCTTTATATAGAGTTTCTAAGTCATTTCTTTCCCAAATTTCCCATTTAATTTAATTTTCAATAATTTAATTCAGAAAATCCTCCCCCTACATGTGTCACCCATCCCCTTCACTGCACCAGAAATTAATTTCATTAATTATTTAATAACTCCTATTGCCCTCACCCACCTAGAAGCATTCCTAGAATCGCTCCTAGGTTTCCCCATATTCCCTTACACATTTTAATGACTTACCCCCTTACTAATTTACTAGTTGAGTTCAATTTAGAAAGTTCTTAAAGGAAAGATTCCTTGCTAAGTTATTCATTCTTCTTTTTCCTTATGTTTCCTCCTTTTTCCCTTAGTTTCATAAAACTCAAAATAGCAAGTGTAGACTTTACCCTTTTTCTTTTTAGTTAAAAATTTTAATTAGCACATGTAACAAACAATCAATTTTATTTTAAAATTTTAATCCCTCAAAGTAATTAGATAAATATTTTTCTTATAAACTAATTGAATTGCTTACCCCCTTATCATCACATGTTTAATGATGATTATCAGTATTATCTATATATATATATATATATTCCACAAGTATCACTTAGACCTAGATTTTATTTTCCTAGGCTAGGCATCATTTTATTAGGGAATTGTTTTTAAATATTTCTTATCACATTATTCATTCTAAGGCCATCTAGGTTAAATCAATTATTAGTTAAAAACGCAACATGCCCTTCAGGATGCACTAGGTTCTCTAAGGGTGCCACTCGCCTCATTTTGTTTCCCTTGCATTGTGTGCCCTTCAGGATGCACTACGTGCTCCAAGGGTGCCACTCGCCTCATTTTGTTTTTCTTGTCCAACGTGCGCTTCAGGACGCACTACGTGCTCCAAGGGTGCCACTCATCTCTTGAATGACTTGGTAGACATCAAAAACCCCTGGATTCAATACTCCGTTAGGTGATCTTGTGGGAGACTAAGGGCCTCTAAGGAATAAGGCCCTTGACTTATTGCACACCCCTTAGAATCATTGTGAGCCACTGTTGTTGTCTTCCCTCAAGACATCCTAGGCCTTATCGAACTAGGTAATGATTATCCTACAGTTTGAGCGATGGTGAGAGTGCTAGTAGGTTGTGGCAGGGTTGTTGTCCACACCTCTCCCTCAACATCTCTGGTTGTTGTGCGTGACCCCTCTACTCCACATGTGAGTCTGGTCAGCAAGTTATCGTCATCCTACATCATCAATGAATCATGTAAAAATAAAATCCATAATCATAACATCTAATCATATGCACATAGGTCATAAGTACAACGAGAATAGTAGGAAATAGTGTAACATGGGTAGGGTTTGGTGGTATGACACAACTAGGGATATTGAACACCATAGGGATACCAGAATGGAACTTTCACTTCAGACAAGTCATCTTATGATTATTCTCATGAATAATGAATTCCTCAGCTCCATGGAAGTTGTGTCCTTCACTATTGTTATTTTTATTAACATCAATAATAGTGGTAGGTGCCTAGGGTATATTCCTATGTGCACCCTCTCCGATAAAAAACTCATTTCACGACAAAAACATATCCCAATTATCACTTCATTTTTTAAATTCTTCCATAATTAAATTTTAAATAGATCATGATGAAACAAGTTGTGGTGAATATTCTTAAGGTTTGTTTGTATCCTTTTATCCATTCGAGACAATCTTTGATAAAAATAGGATGGGAAATTCAAATGTTGACCCTATTTCAAATGAAATAAAAGATAAATGTGATAAATAAAAGAGACTGCATATCATCCTTCATAAGTGACAATCTTCTAGAGCAAAAAAAAAATGTTTTTCCATTTCTCCATGATCCATGTCATTGGCACCCCCTTTTTCCAATTTGGATTTTGATCGGTTGGGAATAACAATCTATCCCCGGTCCCTTGCTCTATTGTTTTGTTATCAAACCATTTTTCTCCCTATTGAGGGAGTCTTGTAGCTCCAACCATTATCTCATCTGACAAAGTGAAGACCAAATCACCTACATGAGCAACATTACCATCGAATCCATGGGCAAATGCTCTAGTTACAAAAGCATCGAACCCTTGGAATTTCTTCAAGAACGGCCACCAACCTATTGATTTAAGTATAGGATTACTGTCATTATACTATGGGTAGGATTAAATATCTTTTAAATACCATGGCTCGGTCGTCAAAAAATCGAGCTTCCCCATGTCACCGTAACCTCAGTCGTGGATACGTATGCATATCACTTTGTTAAGCTAATTATCATTGCCAATAAAACCAAGGTTTCATGGATTTTGGAAAAGGGTATGAACGAAATTGGACTTGTTTCGAATCCTTATAGTGATTTGAAACAAGTGGGGATCAATGGAATAGGTAATGAATATGAGAGATGGTCAATCCAAGTAATGATCGTTCATGAAGAGAAACAATAGTGGTTTAATCATTATGTGTTATGGTCAAAAGTTCAGGTGGATTGAAAAAATGGATAAGGTGATGGGAATAAGCATAGGGTATAATTAGTTATGATATCATTGCGTGGAGTATTAGGATTAGATAGGGTTTGGAAAGAATAGGATTAGAAATGAGTTATGGATCATTTTGTGAGGTTATTAGGATCCTATCATAAATCCTCTCCATGGGTCATTAGTTAGTAGGATATGTTTTCTATGTAATAAAGGTAGACATTAGTTAATAAGGCCTAATAAATAAATGAAAATAAGTCAATGTAAGAAGACCTAATAGAATCTTTCGCTTCTAGAAAGATATTCCTCTAGAATTTTCCTTAGAAGGTAGAATTAGTATAAATAAGTGTAGGAGGCATGGGTGAAGTTTGTCTTGGATATTATTGTAATAGAGCTCTGCTATGCTGGAGGTTTCCCCCTCGAAGAGGCAAGTGAACATTTCTATCATTAATAAAGGATTTGTTTATGGTGTTATTCTTGTATTATTCTGATATTATTCTAGATATATCATTGTTGTCCCACTATTGTTGTCTCAATATTTATGTTCTGGATATTATATTATATCTCGAATATTGCAAGTGGTATCAGATCTCTTTCTAGGGCATGATTTGTGGGGTAAATTTTTTCAGTGTAGATACATATTCTGACATCTTTAAGCTATAGAGATCTATTGTTATGTGCATAAACCTGCAATCGGGGAGTCCTACACGTAGGAAATACAAGTGGTTTTCAAGTGCACATCTATTAGCAACCCTTGTAACCCATTTTGGTACCCCTTCGAGTGGTTTTGCATCAAACAACACCTATATACGGATCTTCCTAGGCATCCTAAATGCCTCCATAGATAAATTGATCGAACATCTAACTACTATAGTGTCACCGAGAACAACACTCGAGAAGATACTCTCTTGTACTTGGGTATTCGGGTAGTATGGATAAAGGTACGGTCTAGCCTCCTTATTTTGTTCCCTTAGATATTGGGACGAGCATTATTGTTGGTGCCTGCATGTATATCAGAGAACTATAACATGGGGAAAACCCTTGTCTGTATAACCCTTTAATCCCCTTACACTGCGTATGGAAAAATCAACAGAACCAACTAGATCTATCATTGTGAAACTATGTCTTCTACATAATGGTTGTGAAATTCCTCTACATTTCTTCCTATTATTAATTTGGCCATTGTAGCACTGCATTATTATTCATCTCGAAGTATAACTCCACATGAGCCAAAAGAAAATTGTTGGGGCCTGTCAGCACCATTATTTGTAACCTAGTCCATTGCATTCCTCTCTTCATTCTGATTGTAGTGGTATCCTTCAATTTTAATCCCTTTTTTTCCGCAGTCCCACCCCTTTCTGATACACCCTTATTTGACACCTATCCCATTGGATTCCTCCTTTTACACTTATCACCCTAGTACCTATCAAATTTTGTGACCATATTTTCCTCCCAATACCTCACCTACTACCCAATCCTCCACCATTCCTAATACCCCCTCCTAGAGCCACGACGACCTAGACTCGAGGACAACATCCCTAGAGGAAGACATTAAATCCATCACGATATCCTATCAATCAATATCCCAGAAACTAAAAGAGGTGTTGCAAAACCTCAAGGGTAAGCATGTTGAGTATGTTCCAACTGACCCACAGTCTTCCCAGCATGAACATACTCAGTTGTTCCACTCCCCTTATGGGTCTACACACTCTTGGAATAAGGTGCTCAAAATTGAGATGCATAAATTTGATGGTTTTAACCCAGTTGGGTGGGTGTCTTAAACAGAAAAATTCTTTGTCCTCCATTATATTCAAGATCATGATGAGACCAAAATCCATGTTGGGGTTCTATACCTAGATCAAGAACGGTAGCAATGGTGGCAGTGGTATAAGAAGTGTTATCCTGGATTCCCCACTTGGAGCATGTTTACTAAAGCAATTTGTGCTCATTTTGATCATGAATCTCATTTTTTTGGCAAGCTCACAAAGCTATGCCAAACTG
This sequence comes from Picea sitchensis, assembly GCA_010110895.2. Classification (NCBI taxonomy): domain Eukaryota; kingdom Viridiplantae; phylum Streptophyta; class Pinopsida; order Pinales; family Pinaceae; genus Picea; species Picea sitchensis. Next base: position 143,770 of record SNQJ01S0009270.1, on the reverse strand, counting down.
GAGCAGTCTTGGACTTCATCATATTATTTGAATAGTTCGCTATCAGAAATGAGGGATTATCTAATAAATTTTACCTTGAATGTTTTATCAATGGCTTAAAGGATGCCATCAAGGCTCATGTGAGTATGCATCATCCTACTACCTGGTTGCAGGAATGTCAATTAGCCAAGGAAGCAGAGACCATCCTTCAAGCACCATCCCTGAAAGCTCCATTTTTCAATCGTCCTCGCCCAAGGGCCACCCCAACTGAAACACAAACCTTGAAGGTCGAAAATGTATCTCCAACCGAAATGGTGGAATGGCACAAGCAAGGAATTTTCTACTATTGTGATGAAAAGTATGCACCAGGGCATAAATATCGAGAAAACAAATTCTTCTAGGTTGATGCATCATCTTCCTCCCCCTATGAATACATCCCATCAAATGAATCTATGGACCCAGAGGAGGCTCTGTCCAGTTATCAATTTTAAGATCCAGCTATCAATCCTTCAGCATCACTGGAACTGGTCATTTCACTTCATTAACTTTCAAGTACCTTAGCTTCACATACATTGAAGATCAAGGGCTACATCAAACATAGGCCAATTGTGGTATTGATTGATAGTGGTAGCACCCATAATTTTATTCATCGAAGGTTTGTCGATGAGCTCGATTGTTTTTCTTCCCTGTTTCTAATTTCCAGATTCTCATTGCTAAAGGGGGTACTATGAAGTGTGGGGGCCGTTGTGAAAATGTCAAACTCCAAATGGGTGATTATCATTTAAAAACCCACATGTTCTATATTTCCATGGGTGGTTGTGATATTATATTGGGGGTTGAATGGATTCACACTTTTGGACTAATCACAATGGCTTATCAAGAATTATGTATGATCTTTCACCACAAGGCTCACTCTTATACCTTTCGAGGTCTCCAACGGGCTCTCCTGAAATCATCATCTCTCATAGGATGGAAAAATTGTTGAATAAAGGATACAATGGTGTTATTGCTCAATTTAATTCCATCCCAGTCACTGAACAGGCCTTGCAGGTATTTCCTCCTAGCCTATAATTTATTTTTGACAAGTACTCAAAGGTATTTGAGGTTCCCAATATATTACATCCCTCTTGAGGTGAGCATGATCATAGAATTTGTCTCCTTCTGGGCAGTCAAATCCCCAATTTAAGACCCTACATATATCCATTTTCTCAAAAGAATGAAATTGAAAATATGGTACAAGAATTACTCAAGGTAGGTGCAATTCACCACAGTACAAGCCCATATTCTTCAACAGTAATAATGGTCTTAAAGAAAGAAGGTACTTGGCACATGCGTCCTGATTTTTAGGCCCTAAATAAATTGACCATCAAAGATAAGTTTCTCATTTCGATCATTGATGATCTATTGGATGAACTCCAAGGGGCCTTTGTCTTCACCAAATTTTCCCTTCGCCCTAGTTATCACCACATTATGATGAAGGAGGAAGATATTCCAAAGACTGCTTCCAGAACTCATGAAGGGAATTATCAATTCTTGGTCATGCATTTTGGCCTATGCAATGCTCCATCCACCTTCCAAAGTCTTATGAATAAAACATTGAAATATTACCTTCAATAGTTTATCCTGGTTTTCTTTGATGAAATCCTCACTTACGGTGGCACCTGGGATAGCCACCTTCTTCATGTGGACAAATTTCTTCACTTGCTATAGGACAACTAATTGTTTTTAAAAAAGACCAAATGCTTTGTTGGATCTAGTGAAGTGAAGTACTTGGGACACATTGTGAGTTGTGAAGGCGTAAAATTGGACCCCAAAAAGAAACAATCTATGCAAGAGTTTTCGTGAACCATGACCTTAAAGTTCCTACGAGGTTTTCTCAGTCTCACAAGCTATTACTAGAATTTTTTCCACAATTATGGAAAAATTGCTAAGCCCTTGACCGACCATCTCAAGAAGAATGCATTTCATTGGCACTCAAACCACATCTCTTAATGGAATTCCACTCATCATCCATTTCAGGTCACTCAGGCTTACAAAATACATATGCTCATGCCCGTCATTATTTTTTCTGGGAAGGCATGAAGAAGGATATACTTCAACTTTTCACGTAATGTGAGGTGTTCCAACGTAATAAAGGTGAAACTATCAAGCTGCCAGGCATTTTACAACCTCTACCCATTCCAACTTCAATGTGGATAGACATCTCCCTAGATTTTATAGTGGGCCTTCCTAAAGTTGGGAACAAATCGGTCATCATGGTGGTGGTTGATTGCATATCCAAGTATGCTCATTTTTTTTCTTTCCCTCACCCTTTCACAATGGCACTCGTTTCACAAGTTTTCCTTGATCATATTTTCAATTTACATGGCATTCCAACCTCTATTGTATATGATTGTGACACCACTTTCACTATCACCTTTTGGCAAGAGTTGTTTAAATTGCAGGGCACCCAAGTAAACATGAGAACAACCTATCACCCCTAGTCTGATGACCAAACAAAATTGGTCAACAAATGTTTGGAAACCTACTTACATTGTTTTTATTCATACATATTCACCACTGAGTGCAATGGATTCCCTTGGAAGAATGGTGGTACAATACTTTCTATTACACGACCACTAAAATGACCCCATATGAAGCAGTGTATGGCCAACGGCCTCCGACAATCACTACCTATCTTCCAAGAACATCTAAGATTCAATCTATTGATATCATGTTGCAAGGTCATACAACTTCCATCACAACTGTAAAGAATAACCTTGACATGGCCCAAAATTTCATGAAGCAACACGTTGACTAACATCGTTCTGAAAGGATTTTTTAGGAAGGGGATCAATTGTTTCTCTGGCTCCAACCTTACAAGAAAACATCTCTCAAAGATCGAGGACATCATAAGTTGGCACCCAAGTTCTGTGGGCCCTACTAGATCATCAAGCATATTGGCTTAGTAGCTTAAAAATTGGCTCTTTCATATACTTCCAAAATCCATCTGGTGTTTCATGTTTTTTGTCTGAAGAAAGTGGTGGGAAAGAATTGTTGAGTTCAAACCATCCTCCCAGAATTAGATGAAGAGGGCTCCATGTGGCTCCAACCCGATGTAGTCCTAAAAAATAGGGAATGTTAGCTATGTGGCCGAACCATCAAGGAAGTGTTGATCAAGTGGAAGAAGACATCACCAGACGATGTGACCTGGGAACCAACAACCATACTTCAACATTTTCTGCACCTGTAGCCTTGAGAAAAAGGCTTCTTTTGAAGGGTGAGGGAATGTTAGGATCCAATCCTAACTCCTCTACATGGGTCATTAGTTAGTAGGATATTCTTTCTATGTAATAAAGGTCGACATTAGTTCATAAGGATTAATAAATAAATGAGAATAAGTCAATGTAAGAAGACCTAATAGAAGCTTTCGCTTATAAAAAGATATTCCTTTAGAAGTTTCCTTAGAAGGTAGAATTAGTATAATTAATTGTAGGAGGCATGGATGAAGTTTGTCTTGGATATGATTGTAATAGATATCTGCTCTACTGGAGGTTGCCACATCGAAGAGGCAAGTGAACATTTCTATCATTAATAAAGGTGCTCTTTCTGGTGTTATTCTAGTATTATTTTGATATTGTTTTGGATATCTCATTGTTGTTCCACTATTGTTGGCTCAATATTTTTGTTCTTAATAWTATATTATATCTGGAATATTTCAGAGGTGAACTCATAGGTAACATAACGTAAATTTCCCATATCTTTAATAAATAAATAAAAATAAAAAATCAAGTTATTACCTCAAGTTTACCTTAATTTTACCTCATAATACATGCTAAAAAGAGAGTTGGATCAAATGTGTGTTATGTTGATATTGTAGGATCATTGAATACTTTTTGTTGAACTATTTGAAATGTTGATGTACATGTGGCAATATTGTTGGTGTTTGAGTTTGATACTTTTCATACAAATAAAAGATGAAATCAATGATGTTGTTATTGTAGACTTGTGAACCTGATGTAGATTTGTTGTTGGGGAAGAATTCAGAGGTTATTGGGAAAATCCAAACCCTTACCTATGGAAGTGTTGACCTACAGGTGATGAAAAACATCATTTGGATAAGTCACAGGTCATCATGTAACTATTACAGGGATCGTGTAACTGCAAAAAGTAGTGGTTACAATACTAATCAATGGGTACCAAAATTATTGTAACTACTAAAATCAAAATTATTGAATATGTTTTCTAAAGGTTGAGTACTGAGAATGAAAAATATCAATTCGAAGAGATTCTAATAATATAAAAGACTAAAAATATGGAAGTTGATAACATGAAAATTGAATCTGAACTGAACACCAAAGTGACGACAGTCGATTCAGCTCCTGGACAACTGCTCAGGCGTGGACTGATGATCTAGGGATGAGGATGAAGTAAAGCACAACTCTTCACAATAAATAAATAAAACCAATAGGGTAGTCACATCATTCAGGGATCGAAAGCCAAGGGACTCAAGTTAAGAAGTGAGCTTAAGGATAAGGGAAAACTAAGTTCTCAATTAAAATGCTAAGTCCAAGACCTTCTTTACATAGTTAAAAGTACAGAAATGAAAGCGTAAGGTCAATAATAATCTACCATACATAATAAAAGAAAACATACTGTAGCAAAAGTTGCCCGCTCCGAGCCGTTGTTTCACAAGCTCCATGCAACTCCCGCTTTCAAACCACTATGACCTCACCAGTACCTCCCAACCAATGCTAGGGCTACTCTTCTTACCCCTTAGGCCCCCAAGCCACAAACGGGCCATGCACACTAAACCAGAGAACAACTAGCTCCCAGTTCACCTCACAAGGCTGATCAACCACTCCTCACAGAGTTGGGTATCCCAACTCCCATAAGATAAGTCAGTCAAGTCTAAAATTCTACAGTGTAATGTTACGCATAACAGAACACATCCATCCCCCTCCTCCTTCCTCCTTTATATAGAGTTTCTAAGTCATTTCTTTCCCAAATTTCCAATTTAATTAATGTTCAATAATTTAATTCAGAAAATCCTTCCTGTACATGTGTCACCCATCCCCTTTGTTGCACAAGAAATTAATTTCATAAATTATTTAATTACTCCTATTTACCTCACCCACCTAAAAGCATTCATAGAATCTCTCCTACGTGTCCCCAGATTCCCTTCCACATTTTAATGACTTGCCCCCTTAATAATTTACTAGTTGAGTTCAATTTAGAAAGTTATTAAAGGCAAGATTCCTTGCTAAGCTAGTCATTCTGCTTTTTCCTTATGTTTCCCTTTCTCTTTATGTTTCCCCCTTTTTCCTTTAGTTTCCTAAAACTAAAATCAACAACTGTAGACTTTACCCTTTTTCCCCTTTTTCTTTTTAGTTAAAATTTTTAATTAGCACATGTAACAAACAATCAATTTTCTTTTAAAATTTGAATAACTCAAAGTAATTTTATTTATTTATTTTTATAAA